>PNEQ01062441.1:0-64436 GCA_003012365.1 Medauroidea extradentata | reverse complement strand
TGAACTGTGACGTTTCTCATTTGACTGTACCAATCACAACAAGGTTACTGTAACACCACACGTCTGTGATTTGCGTGTAAAACCCCACGACACACGAATGTCAAAACATCCAATCTCTGACCGTGAAGCAAGTCTGCAGACGTGCACACAAGTCACTGACACAAAGTGAGGCAAATTTCTTTTCGCGAAAAGTTCATGTTCTCTAATTATAATATATTTGTGTCAAAACTGTGGAGCGAAATTTTGATATGAGTATTAGGTAGCAATAAAAAAATTATTTTCGAAATCGCTGCAAAACTCGGTAACAAGACCTTAATTGGACCGTAGCCATTGTCCGATGTAGCATTTCGCAGTAACGTGATTCAATGAGCACGCTATGTGTACGTTACGATCTATGGTACAAAAATGTGCGTTTTCGGAGGTATGTTCACGTGAAGTTTTTTTTTCCTTGCTACTGCAGATGTGCGGATTGTTGCCCTAAAATATCGACATGCAATTTTAGAACGCCATGTGTGTAATTTTTGAACATCTCAAAGACTTCTTCGTTTTATCAGGGATTCAACGGTCTCCGACACAACATATCTCTTCTCGCCTGCAACACATAAAAATACAATATTGTAACGCTTATAGCCCAGTTAGTAGATACTAGATAACTTAAATATATTATTTTAGTTGACTGATCTATTGACCTAAAAATGAGAGGGTTATGGAATAAAGCAGTGGTCATTGTACACTACAGTTTTTTAATGTCACACACGTAGGAGATATAAACATTTCTGCCAAATTTGGTTGTCCGTATTTCACACATCCAAAAAATTTTGCGTTTTCTTTAGCACACAAATTTTACATACTTAACATCGTTCAGCTTTTTACCATTGCGAAACTGTTTTCATTTTCAATTACCGTTGCAAATAGGCACATAAAATATCAGCAGTGACTCAACTGCAGAAGAGAAGTCCTCACGTAAACATACCTATAGGCCTAAATTTTTTTACCTTATTGATGCAATTCAAAAGGGAAGTAATAGAAGTTAAGCAATATTACGATTCAACAATAGTACCGTCATTATCCATGGAGATCTAAAATGTCACACAATATTTTCGTAGTAATTAGTAGAGTCATCTTCTATTGAAGTAAAGTGGGTGACCCTTTAATTGTATTTTTGGAAATTAGAACTAGTGCTTATTTCGTTTGCGATTTTACCATGTTGATACTCATAGGTACTGCAGACTTCTTTTTTTTCCTTTTCTTTTTAAGAGGCCACAAAATACATTTTCTAACAGGGTTATGTATTTTAAGAATTATACAGTTTGAAGCGTGTTTTCTTTTAATTGATAACTAGGCCTATATTGGTAATACGTTCAGCAGATACGTGTAGTACACGACACATGTGACACGCAGGAGAGAACTTATCTTAAGAGCGCCGCCTTCCCGTGTGTTAGAGGCTCAAAGAAGGGTGACCTTGAAGTGCGCATCAAATGCCGCATCGCCGCAACGAGCGTACCGCCGAACTAGCGCGCAATTTCCAGCCGAACCATTTTTACTACGCGACTTTAAGCGACGCCCATGCAATTTTATTGGCGGAAAGTCTGTCACAGAATTCAGAATATGATATTTTCTTAGTTTTACCTAATCCAGTTAGTACGCTTTTAGGAATGGTAATCTGAAAGGGCCGTTTATAGATATGATGGATGGCTTAGAAACAGCGATTTTAATGAGCAAGGAAGGAGAAGGGGGAGAAGAGGGGAGAGTTCACGTAAAATATTTATTGTTTTAGTAATTTTTATATTCGTACGACATATGGTTTGTTTTGTAGACATATGCTGTGACTATTTTTCACAGAAATTAAAATTTTCTAGCTTGCATAGTTTTTGTAGAATAGCTAGTAATAACCAAAATTTGCATAAAACAATTTTATACAAGAAACGAAATCCAATTGACTTAATGAAATGAAATAATTCACTCTGCAGATCAATGTCACGAACTAGAACTTGACATGTATAAAAACATTGCATTGAAAATTTTTTTTATTTAAAAAACTACACAATATTGACAATTTTTTATTTCGAATTCAGCAATTTTTTTTAAATACAAAAATATATTAAATTCTGTTTTTATTTGTGTCAAGACGTAGCCAGCGATACTGTTCTTCAGTGAGAATTTCTTCATTTCTGTATGTCAGCCCATTTTTGTTTCTTGTATAAAACAGTTTTATGCCAATATTGGCTTTCACATGCCATTATAGAAAAAACTACCAGAGCTAGAAAATTTTCATTACTAAGAAACACACTCACAATGTATGCCTATAAAACAAAAAAAGTCTTGTATAAATTTAAATTTATTAAATCAAGTAAAATTTTGCAGGGAGCCCCCCCTCCCCCTGAAGAGGGCGTAGTACATAATTCAACGCTAAAAGCATTTACTGTATCTATAACTGTAGGATCTTGAAGCCAATTTGTGAAAGTTAAACAATAGCAATCCTCGACAATAATATTAGCCAACGTTTTAAACAAAATTCTTTCCAGTGTTACGAACTTCTGGGGCACAATCTCTGACCCCGGAACCTCGTGCATTTGACTGCGGCGCAAGAGATCACGCGTAACGAATTAGTAATTCTGGATAAATATTTACTCATAAAGTTGGCAAATACCATTATCTAAGATTGTCATTGAGTAATTTATCCATATTGGCTTCGAAAAAAGCGTAGGAATCAATTGCTGTTTTCAGCGTTTATTTATATACCACGCACTCCTTCCTTGTCACAAGTTTGGTTTATTTTCGTACACTTACACAACGGGCACATATAGATTAATTTCGAAAAAAGAAAGTGTGTATACGAACATACTGCAACGCTTTTGAAGTGCCTTATAAGAGGCGTCCTTTAGGCCATGCTTCCTCATTTCTACTATTTTTGCGATAATTATTTTTTTTAGAATCCTAAACGAGAGCACACGTCACAAATCTGTTAAACAGTTTTGTTTAAAATGTTCTTCCAGTGATTGTTAATTTTTCAAGACACGAAACTAAATGGTTTCGATTTAAAAGTCAATTAACCAGAATTTGGTTGGTTACGTAATTACCTAAAACCATGGTATTCTCAGTTTTGAAAGAAAAGAAAGTGGGCAACATGAGGCAATCCATTTTAAACAAAACTGTCAAACAGAATAATAATATTTGCTTTCGTTTAGGCAAAAAAAAAAAACTATAAACAAGGAAGCGTAACCATAATTATAGGATATTATCAACAAATATTTTCTCAGGTCACTCTTCTTCTAACACTGCGCTTCGGGTTTGAATCCCGTCTGGATCCCTGAAGAATTTCGCTTGTGGGAAACGTGTCTCGGACGTTACCATCGACCGGCGGGTTTTCTCAGGGTTCTCCAGTTTACTACACATTTCCATTCCGCTGTTGCCGTATAGGCAATTGACTTGTGTTATCCCCAGGAGCGTTCAGTACCTCACTGTTAAATAGCTTGCAGAATATATCCACACTACTCTACAGGCACGATACGAAAATTATTTTATTTATAGACTCATATTCCAAGGAAAGTCTGTTTTTTACCACACGTGGACATTTGTAACTCATTTTAATACCATACGGTAATAGAGTCCATCAAAAATTTAGCTCGTAAATTACACGATTTTTTTCGTCGTGTGGGTCATTTCGTTTCATTTGGTTAACCGCACTTATTCTTGGCTATACTGTTTTTATTAGGTATCAGGTGCTATGGGACCTCACAAAGTGGTGATATTTGCATGAGAGGCCTAAATCATCTTCCTCTCTCTCCCCACGGCGGGCACGTATTAAGTCTAAGTGCTTCGCTCAGGTATTCACAACCTGTCTCGAATATAGCCCGCAAGCAATGACCTCGGCTTAACAGCGCATTACCCCAGCTGTAGCGATGGCAACAGCTTCTTGAACAACGATTACATTAAGGCTGTTCCATGTGGCAACAATTTATAAAATAATATTTTGCGATATTTTTACACCTCACTTAAAAAGCTATTAAATGAATGTAAGAAGACCACGGAAAGGAACTCCAAGCTAAATGTGTAAATTAATTAGGAATAATGTATTTTTATATGTGAAGTGAAGAGATTTTGGTAAGAATTTAACATCTGGGTCTTTAGCGCTGGAGAGTGATGTCAAGATGTATGGAGCAGCGTTGGAATGAAGGGGCAGGAAAAATTGTAAATCTCCGAGTAAACCCCGTTGACGAGTGATATCGTTCAGCACGATTCCACCATTCGACGGTCTACCACCCGACGTCACCGGGGATCGAACCCGGATCACCTTGGTGGAAGGCGAGCAGTTTGGCCACTCGACCACCACGGCCCACTCATTTTGAGTTATATTTAATTAGTCTAATTTTTTTTCTTGAAATTGCCGAATTGAGGTGAAGAAAATTGCACTTCAATCAGGAACTTGGTTCATCGGCAATCAAGGTTCTGTTATTTGCTCATTTCGGCTGAAATTTTATCGTTAAACTAAATACTATACAGTGACCAAAATTTAACTGTACTTAAGAAAAAATGGCATATTGTATCAGTGACTCAAATCATTGCTTACATCTTTGTCAAAACATATTGCTTACATAACCTTAAACCTAATTATTATAAGATTCAAGTCATAATTTAAGAACTGCCATTATTAATTATATTAAAATCCCTATTAGTTTATTTGTTTGCTAATGTAGAAGCACTGGTATATGCAGCGACATCCAAATAATATTAAGAAATCAAATTTTCTGAGACTTTTTTTTTTGCCACAACATAAATGTTGTTGCGCAAACAAAATTTTTTTGTTTAAGTATAAATCACCACAAAGTAACTTTGATGTACGCCTATTTTTTGTTGAAAGTATACTATTTAATATAATGATAAATTGTATTACGTATCAGTAAAATAGTTTGTTGATAATAGTTTCTCTTAATTCAAGTGTTCTTTCAACAAGCGTTATATAAAAAAAAAACTTCTTATCTTTCCAACGGAAACTTTCAATTGTTATAGTTTTTTTTATTAAAATGGCTGTACGCCTTAATTTTCTCAAATGTATGATTTATTTACTGCAGCATAAGACTAAACTAAAAAACATTTTCTCTACCTTTGAAAGAACTGTGCAATGGGTGTGCATGACTGGACTTAGTTTCTAGGACATACTCCATTGCGAAATAGATGACTGCCAAAGAAAACTAAACATAGTAGGAAAACGTAAATAAGCAGAGTATGCTTTAGTCAACAGGATACATACACAACATAAAATCCCGTAAATTGAATCGGGTGATATAAAACAAGGAGTAACAGAAATAAATGAAAAATATAAAAAATAAAACATACAAAAGCCAATACAACACCAAGGCATAAAACCCAAGTTTGGGGTCTGCTTTGGCAAAGGGACAAACAGAAAAAATGTATGACACACAAAATAAAAATACGACACACCAATGAGGCGAAACAAAACTTGTTTCATATCACACACGAACAGAAAACAACATGCGACATAACGATGAGACGAAACAAAACACAGTAGATATCAGACACGAACAGACTAACAACAACCGACACAACGATTAGACGAAACGAAAACACGGTAGTTTTCCAGACAGACAGTATAACGGCGTTTCGGGAACTGGAATCTGTTCCCATCATCAGGTC
Source organism: Medauroidea extradentata (assembly GCA_003012365.1). NCBI lineage: Eukaryota > Metazoa > Arthropoda > Insecta > Phasmatodea > Phasmatidae > Medauroidea > Medauroidea extradentata. The sequence continues at coordinate 58,781 of PNEQ01062441.1, read as the reverse complement.
GACACACAGCAGGGTTCAGGAACACGAGTGCTTATTTATGTTTTTCTATTATCTTTAGCTTTCTTTGACAGTCATCTATTTCGCAATGGAGTATGTTCAAGTAACTAAATCCAGTCATTATCTCTACCGTTAACGAAAACACTTTTAATGTATAAGGCCTTCTATTTTTTAACATAAATCGAATTTTTCAACATTCCCAGATTTCTTTGTTGAGAAGCGCATCAAAACCAGAAAATTAATTATGGGTATTGTCAAAACCGTCTTTAGTAGAAGCCCGCGGCTTAGATCTGGCAACCCTGCCAGGAAGTTTCATTTTAACACTTCTTTTGTCTCACCAACGGCGGTGGCTTCCCCTGATTCGCCGATATGTATGGCACAATAACGAATCAGGCACAGCCATTGCCCTTGGAGAGCTAAAATAAGTGTTAATATGTCCCTTCCTGGCAGGGTTGCCAGATCTAATGCCGCGGCTTTCTACTAAACACTGCTATGGTATTGAACACTACTGATAACTGTAAATATAAATAATTACATAAAACAGAGCTGTAATGGACTGTATTTCATCAATAATATATAGAAATGATGATTTATCGCGGGAAAACTTGACTGTTTGCAAGGTTTCAACGAACGTTTAGCTTATAAAAAGATTACTGGCTTTCGCTCGTACGTAGAGCTGTTGTCCAATTTGACTGAGCCTATCAGAATCTCTTTATTATAATATTTTATGCTTGTTATTGGTCTGCAGACAGCTACGTTGTGTTAGACACATACCACCCAATCATATATGTCACAAGAAATTACAGTGTTTTCAAGGGTATGTTAGCGCAAACAATTTTCGCGATATACCATCATCTCTATAAATAAACAACACTCGCTTTATTTTCAAAGAAGAATCAAAACAAAAACAACACGCACTTCAAGCTCAGATAATATGAAATTAACATCGATGTGTACATGTGTACCAACAGCGAAATAATTTTGCACCACTTCGTTTCAACGTCCAACGCGCACATTATCAGCTGTGCCGTGTGATCATTGGCAGCGTGTCATCGTGTCGAGACGTCTTTCGTTTGACTGCGCCTATGAGAGTAAGGATACTGTGACACAACTCGTCTGTGATTTGCTGGTAGGACCCCAAGGTACGTGGGATTTAAAAACATTCAATCATTAGAGATATATCAATTTTGCGGATTCATCTGACAGTAGCCTAGATTGCTCAGTCCTGTACACGCTCTGGATACAGTCGATTATTCATTGGCTTACAACATTACAAGCGATAGCTCTGTGAATCATTTCCTTATTTACTACTGGCTTGCAGTAGTCAAATGCGTTTCGTGACAGCCGCCAACTAATCACACACGTGATTATGAAGTATATATTTTTGGCGTTCATCTTGACTTGGAATGTATTAGCGAAATTGACGAACCTCTATCAATCATTGACAGAGACCCGAAAAATTCACGGGTTCACTGACATGTAGGCTAGCCTCCTATCATATCAGGGTATTCAAGCAGATAACATCTGCTCATTGGCCCAGTGATAACAGACAGCTGGACCAGCCTTCAGTGTCTTCTATGTTATTGGCTCAGCGTCTTACAACAGGTCTCAAATAAGTAGAGACAGTAAATTTCGCGAAAAGATTTTTGCACCACTTTGTTTCATTGCCTTACCTGCATCTCTGCTACGTGGTCAGTGATTGGATGCCGTAACATACAACGTCTGGAGGTTAAACCCGCAAATCACAGACACAGACTAAATAGTAATAGCCTACAGACGTGAAATGACGTGGCGGCTCGTTTGATACGGGCGAACTTGGCCGCTTATTGGCTGACCGAGTTGTTGATTCCAGCCCCGTGTATGTTTGGTTTCTGCATGTTACGACACGTTTCCTATTGGCCTGGCTGCCGGCTAGCAGGGCAGTCGCTTTACGCTGATTGGCTGAAGGCGTATCCGCCATGTTGCTGGCCAGGGAAGCCATGTTGCTGGCGTGTGAGACTGAGTTCGCTGTCCTACCAGCTATTTCACTTCTGTATTCCTAAATATTCTGTGTCACAGACGTGTCGTGTCACTGTTATCCACGTACTGATTGGCAAAGTCAAATGAATAACGACTCTGCACAAAAAACACTCTGTCAATAGCGATGAAGTTGACCTGCAGGTGTGCACGTAAGACACTGAAACAAAGTGGGGGGAAAAATATTTCTACCGAAAATTCCTGTCCCTACAAATAAGGCAAGAGCCAATTACCAATGAGGCATCAATATACAGTTGTTTGAGTTCTCGCTTGTCCCCAAAACAATACGCGTGTTTTTCAGGTCTCTAATCATTTATCATGAAGCAGAGCTGCTGATATGAACGTTAGACATTGAAATAAGCTTACCAATATAATTTTCGTGAGAATCAAGTTTCGCAATTAATTACGCATTACTAAGAAATAAGGAGAGTTTCATTACACTGAAATTTCATCAGAGATTGTGTCTATGAGAGGAACGGTATTCGGTACAAGCTTGGGGAATAATAAGTTATTATTTTTTAGCTGCCAAATAACTTTACAGCCCAGAGAAGGTTAATATATTAATAAAAAAAGAGACAATGGAAAACCACAAAAATGGGTGTCGTATAACACTGTCGAATATTATTTCCTACAGAGTTAACCTGTTATTTGGCTGCAAAGAATACGTTCTAATAATTTTGATTTGAAGTATCCTTTGCCGTAGTGAACGTTTGCTTCGCCACAAAGAAGAAATCAAAATAAACACGTCTTTGGTATTACAAATATTTTCCTTATAAAATTTTCTTTACGAACAATTTAAATTTCCTTGTATCTAACGCAGTATTTTTTTCGACATACTCTTTGATTAGATAAAACACAACTAACTTTACATTTAAGGTAACTTCCAACTTTTTTTCTAATGCCAACATCATTTTTGTTGCCATTTCTTAAGCTACACGCTAACCAACATTTTTCTTTTTTCAGAAAATGTGCTTTGCAGGATCACGTTTGAAGAAAAATTTTCCTTGCTACGATGAGTATTGCGATGTCGCCTTTAAAGTGATCATTATGTTGTGCATTACCTTAAATATCATTTGTTTTAAAGTCTTCTTTACTTGCTATAAGAATACAAATACGCAAAATAAGGTATCTCCTATACGCGTTCGCGGCAGTTAATATTTATTGATAGGTGGCTCAGTGGGGGAGGGGGGTGGAGTGAAGGGTGAGGGGAAGTATGTCTAATGGCTGAAATGTCTATCATCTCTTTTTTAAGACCGTGATTAGAGATTACGGTATATCGCGAAAATGTTTTGTGCCAACATACCCTTGAAAACACTATGTAGTTTCTCGCTACATGTACGATTGGGTGATACACATCTGGCATAACGTAGCTATCTGCAGACCAACAACAAACATAAAATATTGCAGTAGTGGGGATTCCTATTGGCTCAGTTAAATATGCTAACAACTCCACGTACAGAGAAAAGCCAGTGAGCTTTTGATAAGCTGAACGTACGTTAAAACCCAGCAAACAGTCAAGTTTTCCCGCGATAAACCATCATCTCTGACTATGATCCATCATTTCTGATGCTTTTACGATAGTAAATTCTTAGTCCTAAACGAGAGCAGATATCGAAATCTTACGCACAGTTATGTTGACAACAGTATATACAATGGTACGTAAAATTTTTCAAAGCAAAATAGGCCTACACAAATGTTTCAGCTAATTATTAAATTAAGGAAATTCTTATTAATAAAATATTTAGTCAACGCTTTGTAATTTTTGTCAAAAAATGTTCAACTACACAGTAAAAACAATATTTAACTAAACTATGCAACAGATGTTCGATATCGGCTATAGTTTAGGAATTAAAAAAAATTATCGTGAAAGTAAGTTCAATCGGAGGGTCCGGAATTCCTCTCCCAGAAAAATTCTATTTGAAGGTGCAAAATGTGGACTATTTAAGCAGTTTTAATTTATAAATTTCGAATTAACTGCATTTTTATTAGATCAGGTTGCTATTCGTCTGCCTTTCGGTTTAGCGAACAATTTCTTCTGACTCTTTATAACTAAAAAACATTCTAAACACGTAAATTAATTTGGTATCGATTTTAGAGTAAAATCTTTTTAAAAGTAAAAACTGTGCAGTTTTCCCTACATAATGTTTTCGGTTTCGAATCCCCTCAAGCACGACCATGACTGTACAGATTCAGAAATCTCACTTTTCCAATTAAATGGATAAATGTTTTCAAAAGACACGCTTGTGACCTAAAGCCACTTATACGTCACTGCCAGTATTGTTTCACTTCCAGTCCTCGTAAACGCGAAAAATAATCACAAGGTCGCCAAACACCAAAAAGCCAACTTTCATAATTTATTAAAAGTGGTCGCCAGTATACGCGGCCGAGAGTCCTTGGCCAGACACTCAGATCTACGCTGTGCCGGATTTTGTAATAATATTAATTTGATTGCAGGGTTTAAGTAAATTACTAGTTGTCATGCTAGAATGAAATAAAATAGTTATTTGATAAAAAAAAGTAAAATATATACATTATGCGAAACAAAGATACACAAGTATCTATGAGTAAACAGGAAACAAATTGTTTAAGGAGGAAAAATTCAAACATTTACGACTGTAGCTTTTTACCACATACGTATTTTTCCTGTTCAGAGTGGTGTTTCCTATTCCATGTATTTATCTTTCCGTCCATTTTGTTCTTTCCTCACGTGAATTTTTTTTAACGTAGCCTATAACCTGAGGAAGCTTGGGAGAGAAATCAGGAGTAGCTTACCTCGCAACTACGAACACCTTCATTCGGCCGAGGAGGGGATGCCGCAGGCACACAAACGATGAGAAGACGTGGTGCTGAGGAGGGGAAGGGGGATACACGGCGACCTTACAGAAATTAACATGCCGGGTCGGTGCGGGAAAGAATCCGCTATACGAGGTGGCGCCGGGAGCTAACGAAACGAGTTGTGTGCGAGCAGCTCCGTTTGAAACTGACGTGAGCTGAAGAATCCTGACCCTCGTGTTGATCGAAGAAATTGAAGAGATTTTGGTCAGCATTTAACATCTGGGTCTTCGCCGGTGGTAGGAGTGGTATGTGAGTATGGAGCAGTCCCTGATTGAGGGGGCAGGGGAAACGGGAGATCCTCGAGAAAACCAGTCGACAAGCGCATCGTCCGGCACGATTCCCGCATGTGAAAATCCGCCGGGAATCGAACCCGGTTCGTCCTAGTGAGAGGTGAGTGTTCTAGCCATTGAGTCAGCAGCATGTCCAGGATGTGGGCATGCCTATATAAAAGTATGGGAAATACATGAAGCCCCCCCTTTTTTTTTGGTGTCACATCATAGCGATTCCCAATTCGTTAACATAGGTATACCTTGTGATAAATTTGCAATTGAGCCTCTGGTCCAAGCAGACAAGTCGTTAATGTCATTAGATGCATTGCGTTAACACCTGATATTTTTTTACGATTTAAAAGTATTTGAAAACAAATTTTAATAGCTTAAAAAGGTCACAGTACCATCATGCGACAACAACAAAATTAACAGCTTCAGATACGTCACAATAAGCCATCTCGTGACTATTCTCATTTCCATGCCAATGGCCCTCGAAGAGCGAATTGTGGTTATGTGATCTCTGAACCATTATGATTCCTGCAATGGGCTAGTATTATATGCTGAGCCGATATTGTAGACATACGCCATGGCGAGTGAATGCTGCCGTGTTGCAGAAGACGACCCCAATAAAATGTCAAATAAAGATAGTCTAGCTTTAGGTGTTGTTAACAGACATATAACATACCGTAAAGTGAGATTGCGTTGCATCCACATGGGTAACTTTGCACCACCAGATAAATTTCACGTCGTGTGGAAATTCCACGAGACCATTAACCCTAAATTATTGTTTATTACCGAAGCTGGGGATGGTGAAGTCTTGAACAAGTACAGACTCTGCAAACCTTGACTTACACAAAAAAAATATGTGGTACAAAGTAACTTTTCGGTAGTCGTATTAAAACGGACGACACAAAAAACAGAACAAAAACACCACAAATCAACATCGGAACGGAATACTCTCGTATCAAGAAAGATGCAAGAAAGGACAATAGAAGAACGATGAAATAAAACAACGAAATAAGGTGTATAAAATGGCGACAAAAATATAGACGAGGACAACGATGACAACACGAATGATAAGAGAAGTGAATGTACCTTACAAAAAAAAACAACCTTCAGACACATGTACAGGCTGAGAAACTTCAACAGACTGGCTGTCTGACTGATTTTTGGTGTTTAAGTAAGGTGCTAGGGTTATGTAGATTTCCTCAGTCACGTGACAGGGTTTTCTCGACAACCTTGTCATGTTTAAAAACCATGCACGAATTTTTAGACTCCCGCGGCTTGTTGGACTATTAAAATGCTCTACTCGGTTTACTATTTGAACTACTTATGCTGACATTTTGTCCCAGCTCATGCTGATGTAACTTAACATAACTGCCTATAGAGCTGCAGTAATACCTACATGCCTACAATTTTACTCGGACTTATGGTCCAAAAATATGAGGTTATTTTTTACGTTGTAAGGAATAAAGTAAGGCATTTTTGACCATAATGAGAACCAATTATCCCTTAGTTTAACTCGGAAAAAACTAGAGTACTGTTAAAGGTGGCCGCTTGAATGGGCGCGTTTTGCCGATTTCAAGGCCTAGAACTGCGGAAGTCCCAAGGACGACTCAGGCACACTCAACACGTTTCAACCTAGCCTTTATGTGCAAGTAACTGAACTCCAGCATGCAGTCATCCCGACTATGGGACATTCACTGGTAACCCTATCATATTATGACATTGTATATAAGACAATACTAAGCTGAATTCAGCCATACGTTGTTAAGATTCTGGAGCAAGAGTTTCATTCAATAATAATCTCAAAAAATGTTCTTCGTCTCGTGAAGAAATTTCGGACAGGGTTTAACAGCTACGTAGTAATCGACAGCAAAAACAATATCAACTGAGTTTGAAGCAGCAGCGGTGGAAAGCAAACGGAAATATCCCAAGAATACTCGTCGGCCGACGACAACGTCCGCCACGTTTCCAACTTGGTGAGAAAATATGAGGAAGTACGAAAGCGTTACGGACGACACTCAACGTTCATCGCACCTCACCATAGCCTCTAGGCGCATGTCACAGAAATGGTGTGTAGTTTTCTCGCCGACGACGCGCCTGTATGAGATTTTCAGTGGTGACCTTAACATTTTATGACGTTATATTAAATATAAGGGCGTATTGTACCCGCGCATACTTTTTCTGAGCCAAAATTTTGATTTCTGAAAGGGATCGCAAACAAATACACATTTTCGGGAGCGAAAAAGTAACCATTAGTGATAAACTGAGGACCTTAAATAGGTGTGCACACGTGTAACGTTCTGTGAATACTATTCCTAAGCTGACATCACTCACGCTTGTGAAGTGGTTTTCGAACGTAATCCAACCCACACACTGGTCGATGTCCTGGGCAGACGGCCATCTTACATGCGCCGAGTGCTGAATGTCTTCTCGTGGAGGTCTCCCACAAGACCGCGACATCACGACGACCGCTGCAGACGGAAAGTGCAAGCGGTTTTCAAGTCGACACTTTGGAGAACTCCTCCAAGCAGCTGCCTGCCGGCTTTGGCAACCACACGAAACTGGAAACATGAACAGGTATCCCCCCCTGTAAGGCAGCCCCCACGAGCCCTGGGACGACGACGGTAAGGACAGCACGACGTTGTCTGGGATCTGGTTCTGCGGGATATGATTACCGACTTACGTGAGGTCGGCTTGCCACTCGCCGCTCTGGTGCGAGGCGCAGCAGCGACAAGTATTCATATGCGCTCAATTATGACGCGAATCCAGTTTTTCTGCTCATTGCCTCAATACCTTCCCTAGAGGGTGTTTCAAGAAAACCTTGAATCTTTTCCCTTTTCCTACTATACTTCAGTCGTCTGATTTTACAGTAGTCCTACACTGTAAAAACGTTTCCTGCACTGTAAAAATTATTGGTAAAAAATACGAGGAGGCGGCCAATTTTCTAAGGAGCCCGTAGACAATCTGCGTATTCCGAAGGAAGACATGCAACGAGGCCCAGAAGCGCCGGAATGAAAGGGACGGGGGAAACGGGAGATCCCCGAAAAAAAAAGCCAACCAGCTAATCGTCCGGCACGATACCCACGTGAGAAAATCCGGGAACCAACCGCCGCAGGGAATCGAACCCGCGTCACCTTGGGGGAAAGCTAGTGTTCTGATCACTCGGTCGCCACGGATTGTTAAATCCACCCCTCTGAATTATGAGAGTTTTAAGAAAGAAGTTTTATACGGTAAAATTGTTTCCCATGCGTCAACTGTAGCCTTCCTATACATTATTAAGGAAACCCGCTTTTGAAGTAACAATGCTAAAGGTTTGATCTACAATAAGCCGAAGAACGACACGAGACCCATGCTATGTATGGGTAAAAGCTTCCAATACAGTTTAGGAAGTTTTCTTACAGTGTTGAGACTGTTCATGGTACAGAAACTTTGCTTTACAGCAAAGAAAAGCTTAAAAGCCACATCATTTTACCGAGCGGAGTGAAAAAGTATTAAAACACTCGTTTCACTTCCTGTAGGATCCGGGTTCGAGGCCCGATTCAAGTCATCCTGATCTCAGTTTTTCAGGGTTTTCCGAACTCAGTCCAGACAAATGCTTGGGTGGTTTCTTAACATAGTTTATCGCCGAATACGTCCCTCATTCCTCCGTGCGGGCTTGCCTCTGGCTGGTTTGTTCAATGGCAGGTAAGGTAAGAGGGCTTTACGTCTCGTCGACAGCGAGGTCATTATCGACGGTGCCACACAAGTTAGTACAATGACAGGAACTGGGAGAGGAGTCGGCCATGGCCTTTGTAAGGAACCATCAAATCGTTCGCCTGGAGCAATATCGGGAAACAAGGGAAATCTGAAATCAGGATGGCCGTGAGCCAATGTCACAGAGTGTGTACGGGTTGGTGTGCGTAAAATTTTCATACGTCTATTCAGTAGCAAGATTTTGTGTTTCTGAAATGTTGGTTGGATTTATTTATTACTATAGCTTCCATTTCTCCTGTTCCCATTGGAAGAAGTCTGCCCGGAAGACGACCCTTGCATTCATTCCAAACGAATAATAAACTCAACAGTAGGAAGCCATACGATTCATAGCACGTGGGCTGCTGTTATCACAGTTATTCCTACTGTTTATGGATTAGTGACTTACACAATATACAGAACTGCTGAAATTACGTTCCAGAACATATTCCAGCCCGCTCTATGAATATTACATCATGTGGTGCAAAAACTGTACTTTTTCTGACCGATTTCTGTATAACGGTTTTTTATTCCCCTAGGCGTGAGGCTTGATTACCAAAAATATTGACACGCAATTTGACAAAACCCTATATTTAAAAGTCAACATAATTTCCAATGAACTGCAGTGTCGTTATTCTGTTACTATTATTGGAGAACGGAATTCGTGACACGTGTAACTAGTTTTGGGACAAATCACACACGTTTTGTGTTAAAGCTGTACAGTTGTAGCTGAATCTGTTGAATATACAAACAGTGTTTCAAACAAATCATAGAATGAGATGATGGTTTATCGCGAGAAAACTTGACTATTTGCTGGGTTCATTGCACGTTCAGCTTACCAGAAGATTAACTGACTTTCGCTTGTACGTGAAGTTTTTTCTCTATTTGACTGAGCCAATAAGAATCTGCTATTATAATATTAGATAGCTGTTATTGGTACGCAGACAGTTACGGAGTGTCAGACGTACATCACCCAATAATATGTGTTGTAATTAACTACAGCGTTTTCAAGGTTATGTTGGCACAAAACATTTTCGCGACACGCCGTCATCTCTAACTATATCCAATATGAACACAAAACCTTCAGTGCTGTACACTGCAAGCTGGAGCATAGCAAACAGTAAAATTTTCCCGGGTTTTTCCAACGTCTCTAGATATAAATACTAACTTGGTAAGCAGCCAATGTACCTACAAACAGCTGAGACTCGAGTGATTGTGGGGCACAGTCTTTAAATTGTTTAAAAGATACTGTGTCACTTTTTTGTTGAAATTATTCATTAACTTGTAGGAAACTAAGGATGTGACGAATCACCGGCAATGTCTCTTTATAGAAATATTACATTTTACGATTAGGTACGAAATATTTAGAACCAGTGATTGTTGGTGCAAATAATTATGCAACATTTTGTTTCAACGATTCATGTGCGCATTTGCAGCTCTGCTTCATTGGTCAGTAATTGACTGTTTTAAACTCTCAAAGTCTTGGGCATTTGCACGAAATTCACAGACTTGTTATGTAGCAGTAACTTTATTCTCATTAGCACAGTCGAACGAGTGACACCTCTGCAATAATATACTCTGCCAATTGCCACACAGCAGAGGTGCAGATGTGCTTTGATACAAAATGTTACACAATTATTGTCACCAAAAACCACCGGCTGTAGCAATATTGGACTAAATTGATTCTGGAAGTTATTTAGTCTTTATTGCAATTTTAATTTAAAATTAGCTTAACTATTTATAAATTCCGTTTTAAAATTTCTAACACAATGCGTAGAGACATGGAAAATTCGCGCTATCATTTGGTAATAGACTAAACTTCACATACCTATGCATAACAGAGCATAATCTGCGATTCGATTGGCCCTCGAACTTTTATGTGTTGTCATCTACGTGTGTTACGTCATTACAGAGACTGGCCTCTCTACAGTGTAAGCATTTCTCCGCGGCAAGTCACGACAATATCTGCCAGCGGGAGATGTCGAACAAACCTATAGTCACTTGGAGTCTAGTCGGCTGTCAGAAAATAAAGCGAATTTTGCATGTCTCTAACAATGCTCGTAGTGAAAGGTAACATAATTACCAGGGACCTGAAAAAATTCGCGTTTTATTTTAAGCACTAGCTAGTTTGCGTCACTCTCATAACTTATTTGACACCTCATGTAAGTCTCTGAGTCAATGATAAAAATTCAACCAGGCCCATCTCACTGCATCAGCGAGCAGCTAATGAACAGCTGATGTTTGCTTGAATGCTCATATATTCTTGGATACTAGCCTACAAGTCAGTGAACCCGCAAATTTTTCAAGTCTCTAACAATTACCTAAATCTCAATTATAATATTTTCATATAAATCTTGCCCGATTCCGAATAAGGAAGAAATGAAGTGAAATTCAGCATAATAGTGGCGCGGGAACTCTCAAAACTTCCTTGTTTCTAAGTCGTACATGCACAGAAAACTGCTGCTTCAACGGCAGCAGAGAGAAACCACCGACTCCATTCGTCATTCAGTCACTTGTTAATATATGCCCCGCCCCTTTCGTAATTAGTGGTAGCCGTAGGTACAACCATTGATCAACCAGGACTCTTCACCCTACAGGATTCTGTGGCCAGTAGTGGCCATTTCTTGCTTGATCTGACCGTGTTTAGCCCCCGTGTTAATTTGCGTAATATTAGGACTAATTAGTGGCTTATATCTTTCTTGTACTCCGCTCGATACATGAAGCTGATTTGGTGACTGGGCCAGATAATAAAGAATGGGGGACACTGATTGGCAATTTCTCTTAAACTGCGTCGTGGGATGTCCAGTTAATTTAGTGGCCTAACGTACTTTTCTATGTCCACTTCACCCACAGTGTGTGGTCACAGTTTTTACGTGCTTAAGTGTAGAATTTAAATACTTGCAACGAATTTATCTCTGTATGATCTCTGAACCACAATGTTTTTTCTCAACATGCATGTGTACATTGTATACATTAAATCACTATGCAGATTGCGAAATTGGAAAATGGGTTTTGAATTAATGTATTCTCTATGACAATGTGTGAAAGCTGACACATAGTTATGACTTTAAATGTATTACTGTATTTCTGTCATATAGAGCCTATTAACTTAAGGCGCCCTCCTACTGGCACGGCGCCAAGGGCGATGTTGACCGGCTCATCTGGTGCGGTATCACCTCTACCGCTAGACACTGAAACGGTATGCAGTGGTTTTGTAGATCACTCACCTGACTGACATTATAAATGGTGACACTATCTTTTTTTGGTGAAGTTTTAAGCAAAGTTCATTGCATGCTCCTAGAGTAGTTTCACACGAATCCCGTAAGTAGTTTGTAAGATATAACAGGTTGAAAAAGCTGTTTTTAGCCCATTTGAGGGGCTCGGAAATGGTTTTCCTAATAGACGTGATGCTTTGAAACGAATCTTCGGTCATAGTTTGAAGTGTATTTTCTTTTCGTACGATGACACAATGGGGACAAGTACAATAGTTCCGTTAAAAACGTATTTACGAGCACGCTGCAACGCATTTCAAGCGCGTGGTAGGCGAGGCCCTTAAGGTGGTCGTCTGCCCTCTAAATCTGAATTAGCGAATATTCACCGATTCAGGCTGATGGATGAAACACTTTCAACAAATTGAATCAGTGAGGAACCACTGTGGAATTGGTGACTATTCACCGATCCCGATAAAGAGTACCAACATTCCACAAGTTAATTAGTGAATGTCCACAGATTTTCCAGTAATTTTTCACCGACAACTCAAATATATTTAGCGCTGAATTACGTACCATGTTCTCTTAAGGGCGGGGCAACGATTTTATTACGTTTTCAGTGTTTGAGTCATAACACTTATTCAAATTGTATTATCAAAATTTTCTCTTCTACAAAGCATAGCATATGTACTTGGCAAACTGCTTAACGTAAATAGTAATAGAATGTTACATACATTTGTCATGCAGAATCACTGCAAGATAATTCTTGAAAATTAACCTACACTGTAAAAAAAACTTCCTCAAATGTTTAGGAATTTATTATCCCAGACGCAGTACGGGACACTTACCATACTTCCATCTTGTAAATATGCAAACGTTTACACTTGTTACAATACAAGTCTGGTAACTTTAGTAGCTATGCATTTGACTGTTTTATAATTAGGTTTAGGAGTGCTACCATGGATGCCTGGGAAACTATTCTACCATACCTACTTTCTTAGCGCTCCTAAACGCACGCCTGGTAAATTTACAAACTGTTTTTTAGAGTGTATAATTCCCTAGCAATGATTCTGCGTGACAAATTAATTAAAGATTTCATTATTATTTATGTCAATAAGTTTACCAAGAATATATCCTATTCATTGTCAAAGAGAAAAATTTAATAATACAATTTGAATAAGTGTTGTGGCTCAAAAATCGTAAGCACAATAACATTCCCTCTTTAAGAGTGCGTGGTACATAAATAAACGTTTAAAGAATCAATTGATTTCTACGCTTTTTTCGAAACCAATGTGCATAAAATACTCAATGGCAATACTAGATAATGGCATTTACCAACTTTATGAGTAAATATTTATCCAGAATTATTAATTCGTTACACGTGATCTCTTGCGCTGCAGTTAAATGCACGAGGTTTCGGCGTCAGATATTGTGCCTCATAAGTTCGTAACACTGGAAACTATTTTGTTTAAAACGTTGGCTAAAACTATTGTATAGGATTGCTATTGTTTACTTTTCGAAAAATGGCTTCAAGAAACCTACAATTATAGATTAATGTTTTTTAGCGTTGAACTATGTACCACGCCTTCTTAAAGGCGTCCAGAATTTACTTTGCACGAATATTTTTCCTGTATCTCTCGTGAATGTCCCGCGTTTTCAGAAGTTAACAGGCTGTGCCGTAAGTTACGCGGACGGCCACAGCCCGCCGTAGAAGAAGTGGTTGAAGTCTCACCCGCAGACATTAACGAACTCCTCTCCGATATCGGCAGCATCTATGCCTCGGGGTACGCTAATTGAGCCGGAGTTCGATACGTAGGAAGATTGACAAGACAGTGACAGCTTACCTACCGCTGAGAACAGTCCATCGCTGCTCACGTCACATCGGCGCTCGCCGAATAATCCACTACCCTTCTCCCTCGGCAAGGCAGCAAAGCCACCACCTCCCCGGCCAATAGACGCAGTCCTCGAGACTCGGTCGGAACAGAACAGGTCACTGTGCAGAATCGAAACTGCCACGTTCATCCACCGCCATCCAGTTGTTTGAAATTTGTGTTTTGCTGAAGAAGTGCAGATATTTCGGTCAGAGCTTAAGGCGGATTGTTCCCTGTCAGATCGGTTTTACGGTTTTTCTTATAAATCAGGGAATAGACACATTGTTTTACTTTTTTCACGCTGACAAGGCATAGTTTATTGTTTCATTCACTTTTTGGAATCCATACGGCATTGTTTCTGTTAATGTTGCGGCCTCTGTAGTCGCTCCCGTAAATAAAGCAATTTTTCCTTTTCAGCCGTTTCCCGTTGCAAAATAATGAATATAGGCCTATTATGGTTCCAGCAATTACATATAATCGATTAAGTTTGTATCTATGCCTTGTCGTGACAAAAATTTTGATACATCGACAGGAACAGAAGTTGTCGAGAAGAAACAGATAATTCCAAAGTGGTAGGGATCAATACCCCTTAACATAAAGTTTTTTTCAGCTACGGTGAGACGTGATGAGGACGATTTCTACATGCGAGAATCGGGTCTACCAAATCGGCAATCTAACCCGAATTACCTTGGTGTGAGGTTCCTTTGTGTTTTGAGCTCTGAGTCGGTTACAATGACTTAGTGTGTGTGGACAATCATTAGCAGTATTAAGCAGTAAAGAAATCACGTTAGCACTTGAGGTGTAAACTGGATGAAAAGGCTTTGCATGTTCGAAGCCTGGAGCTGCAGAGATGGTAAGGACTACACTAGTATGCTAATTTTACGTCACCCTAACCTCTACACGCAGGACATTGAACTTACATGCAGTCTCCTTGCCGATTACTCAGTTCTATGTGGCAGGAGACAATGATGACTCTAAAGTTATTTAGTGAAATTTAAATATAGAGCAAAGCTTTTTGTGCCATACCATCTATTAAGATACTGCGCTATAATTTATATCCTTATAAATGCCAAAGAAACACCAATTTCGCCATTTTTAGTCGTGAAAAAAAAAGGCCTTTTAAGATAAGTGGAGAACCTGAAATAGGCATGCACATGTGTAATGGTCTTTGGGTGATGTTCCTAAACAGACGACAGAAACACGTTGAGTAAGTTTTCGAACAAACTTATATCTGCCAGAGCTCTTCATATCACTTGCTGACCTCTGAGCAGGCGGACACCTTAAGCCCTACTTCCTCCTACCTATGTACTACCTAGTTACCTCACATCCCACTCACCAGAGTTTAAGGTCCTACGTACGAACGCTGAGCAAATTCTTTAACTCTACAATGTAAAAAATTATTTATAAACTTACAATACCGATGTGTATGAGTGTTAAGAAATAAGGTACTGTGAAATTGTTGCTCATAAATTATTGGTTGAGTTCCTCTACATTTTTATGAAACAGTCAAATGTACACTAGTTTTGCCAGACTTGTATTTTAAAAATGATAAACAGTTTCTCTACTTTACAATTTTAAGTATGGCAAGATTCCAATACAGTGTAAGAGTTATTAACATCCATTACAATTTACACATTTATTTACAGTGTACCTAGGGCTAGAACGTAATTAACTCTTTTGTGTGCTTAATTCTAGTGTTGTTTTCACCATCATACGGAAATACCTGCTCGAAGATAAAACATATAAGTGCTATAATATGTTCGCAATAAGCCGCATACACTGTTTTACATTGCCGTTGCTAGATACTAAATTTAACTTTATGAGGGAATAGCTTGAAATATGACATTTAATATTGGTAGATCAAATGTATATTCCTACACCGTACTTGTACCCTGTTGTTAAAGTTAGTGATTTAGTGATAAATAAATATCTAACGAGTAGGACACCTTAAGGTCAAGATATCGTATTCCGGCAGTGACACACTACTGGCCGCCCGTATGCATCTGCTTTCCCCGAAGAATGGCGTGGTATGAGGCCTAGCAATGAAGGCAGTGTAAGTGGACTTTACATCTCGTCGACAGCGAGGTCAATACAGATGGTGACTTTCAATTAGTGCAATTACAGAAGCTGGGAGAAGAATCGGCCATGGCCTTTGTTAAGGCTACGGGTCTCTACTTATGGTATTTTACTAAGTTTTATTTTTATATATCCTGAAAGGGAGCAGATATCGTAAGACCGTTACACAGAAATGTTGTAATTCGTTAGCACTATGTGGCCTAATTTTTTTTTTTTTCAAATCCTAAGTTGTTATAAATTTGGCTGATTATTGACTTTAATAAAATTTAATTTAATTAAAAATTAGCCAAAATTTATAAAAATTACATTACTCTTTCAGGATTAAAAAAAAATTAAACTAGCAAAAACAGCATAAATAAGAACCCATGGCCTTAAGGAAACACCACAGCATTCGCTTCGAGCTAATTCGGGAAACCATGGAAAACCGAAATCAGGATGGTCAGAGACTGGTATCGAACCCGGATACTCTTGAACCCGAGTCCAGTGTGTTATTGTTTTCCCCACCTCGCTTGGTATCTTACAATGAAGAAGCGTCGGAATGAGAGGATAGGGAAATGGGAAATTCACGAGAAAACCCGCTGACCAGCGAAATTGCCCGTCATGTTTCCCATGTTTGAAGATTCTGGGACTGGCCTCGTCGGGGATCGAGTCCAGATCGCCTTGGTAGGAGGCGATTGGTCTGACCAAATGGTCGCCACGGTTTCCTTTCTAATTACATTTTTACTTACAGTGAGTTGTACATCGTGGTATATTTATGTCTGGTGCATTCAGCTTGTTCGTAATCAACTGCGTGGTTGTGTTAAAGTACACGTACCGAGCATGTGTCCGGAGTATGGTCTCAAGTAGAACTCAGAAACAAAGAGAACTTCCCGGTGTGTCATTATTTAAAACGTAAGCCAACTACGTAATTGTGCATATTATTGCTAGTGTTGCGCAAGATCTACTTGTTGCAAGATTGTATCTTTGTGTACCAACTATAGTCTGGTTCATTTAAAACTGGTGAACGTTACAATCCTCTTTACAACATTATATTCCCTATAGGTGTGCGTACTCTCTGGCTATGCAAGTACGGCTTTTGAAAGTGGAATAATTGATTGAACCTAATTTTCATATCATTGTCTTACATGTAAAAAAAATTCGTACTTTTACAAAAAAAAGCGTGTAAACTATTTTCAGAACATTTACCAGTCTAGGCACTACAACATGACATTATAGTGGCCCAAATTTACCAAATTCGTTTTTTTTTTGGGGGGGGTCTAGTGGGGTACATTTTTATGAGCATAGCGTTTGATGTGAAATAAAGTAACCTTCAACGGCCTGTCACATTTTACAAAAAAAAATAATACTTTTACAAAAAAGTCTTTCAAAATGGTTGCATAACAGTTTTGCAACACTTCAAACAAATGCTGTAAAATGTGCAAGAATTTATTTGTGAATATACCAAAATGTTTATTAAAAATAAATAAATATTTGTGTATTTACAAGCATTTCCCGGAAAGTTCTGAAAAAACTGTTCCAAGAGAACTTTTTGTCTTTTTGTAAAGGTAGAATATTTTTCTTTACTGTGTATACTTGCAAAGTTCTTATTAAACACAAACTATCATTAAGAAGTCTCAAAGCAGAGAAATGCTGTATTGTTAATTACATTTTCACTGGAGAAATATTCCATACCGGATGATTCACTCCGTGCTGGCCGCCACACAAAGGTAAAATGAGTAACGTATTGTATGGATTTAATATTTTCTCTAGACTATTAATTAGTCTTACTGCATCAGTGGATTTTACAATCATTATGTGTGTACATAATTATATACGAGTAATATAAATTTCGATGGGGACAATTGGACTATTATATAAAATTATCCTGAAAAAGTCGTTATAAACGGAATATCTGTTTCGGGTTTTTTTCTTTCACGTCTTTCTATTCACGAGATATGATTAGAGACACTTGATTTTCGCAAATATTTTTTTTTCACCAGCTTTTTCAGAGCCTTAAGGGGGCTGCCTAAGTGAACGAATTTTGCTCGTTCGAGGCCTATAAGTGCGGAAGCAGTAAGGACGACACGTCTCACCCTAGCCTCTAGGCTCAAGTCACTGAACTGGCGTGCGGTTTCCCCGTCGACCTCTTGCCTTTGTGAAACATTCAAATCAGTATTGAGACTATCATTTTATGACGTTATATTACATATAAAGTTGTTTTGCACCAACTCATATATTTTTAATGGTTCTGGGCCTAATTTTTTCATACCTAAAAATTACTATTACAACAATAATTTTCGCCATTTTTGGCCGCTAGAAAATATACCTTAAGGGCTCAGTAACCGCAATTTTCATCAACTTGTTTTTGTTTTTACGTTTGTGCTAGTTATTTTATTCCTTGTTTTAGACACAAAATGTGACTAAATTTTGTTCTTATAAAATTTTTTTATCTCACATAGTTTTCTCGTAATGGCTCGCTAAAGCCAACATTTGCATGTTTCCGTTTTAAGGACGACACTAAAACTAAACCACTTACGAAACTGAAAAGAAAATTCACTGTGAATAACGATGTTATGGGCTACAAATACAGCTGTGTTAAACCACTAAATAAAATATTTTTGTGTTAAAAAGTTATTGAATTTTTCAAATGTTTATTTAAAATTTCAGCATTTTTATTAAAATACAAGAAGTTATTAGTCATTTGTTTATGTACGTGACATTGTAGCC
Organism: Medauroidea extradentata; assembly: GCA_003012365.1. Classification (NCBI taxonomy): domain Eukaryota; kingdom Metazoa; phylum Arthropoda; class Insecta; order Phasmatodea; family Phasmatidae; genus Medauroidea; species Medauroidea extradentata. Next base: position 40,067 of record PNEQ01062441.1, on the reverse strand, counting down.
TGCAACGTCTTTATCCACTGTAATTTTTTTTTTTTTCAGTTTGGTATGTCAGTTGATTTTAGTGCAGGTAGTCTTTAAAACGGAAACATGCAAAATTTGACTTCAACAAGCCATTACGCGAAAACTGTTAGAGATAAGAAAATTTCATAAGAGCCAAATTAAGTCACATTTTGTGTCTAAAATAAGAAAAAAAAATAGCTGGTACAAATAAAAAATATAAACATGAAGATAGAAATTGCTGCAAACCACGCCCTTAAACAGAATTGGTGAATTTGAAATGGGTATACACACGTATAACGTTCTTTGAATGCTATTCCTAAACATACATTACTGACGTGCGATGAGCTCTGCACACCGCCTGGGCAGGCGGCCATCTTCTCGCTCTTTAATTTTCCAGGGGCTTCGGAAATATATTTTTAACGCAAATTAATACATATATCAATAAATTCATTCTTGCAGTTTTAACACTAGCATGTCATACTTTGTAACTGAAATGTTTTGCTTCAACACACCAAACAAATTTTTAGATTTTTGACCCTGAAATATTACATAATTATTTTATAGTGAAACAAGCCAAAAAGAAGCAATTTTTTTTTTTGCTAGCAAACGGTAAAGTATCAAAATTGTGTATCGTATGTCAGCACACAGTCTCAATTTTTTTCAAAGCATTTGGTTATAAAACATTCAAGTTATTTGCAATTGTCTGAAATAAATTAAAGATCATTCCTTAAATGCACAACTGCAGCTCTATACTGCTTGACAAACCTAAGTGTGTCCTCGGAAAATATGTGAACTACAGCCGTCCCCCTCTCTGACATACTCTCCTCCCCTTCAACCTGCTACACCCTACCAGCCGATAGCGAGCAAGTAGCCTGGTCGTCGCGACAAGCACTTATTACAGTCTCGTCAGCTAGAAACTGACAATCAGTGTGTAGCTGTTAGTTGTTGTCCGACCTTTATTTCACGTGTTGTACAGGCCTATTAGACCTACTACAGATGGTCACTTACAATATGAACAGAGTGTACATGGAGGGAGGGCTCCCAAGCCATTCCCCTCTACTGCTTTCACACGGCAACCTCGAAACACTAGCGCTCTTACCTCCCCTTAGGTTTGTCGAGCAGTAACATGATTATCGACTTTGTTTATTTTTGTACAGGTGTGTCTCATTTGACTGTGCCAATTAGCGAAATTTTGCTGCGAACATCTCACGTCTGTCGTTTGTAGGTAGAACCTGCGAGTAAAAATTTTTAGCCGCTGGCCACGGAGCGAAGCTGCATTTGTGAACGTAATGCAGTGAAACAAGGCGTTACAAAAATATATCTACGTACTTTTTTTGGTTCCATTTCATGTACGGTGTTTTCTCAGTTTTTTTATTGCATAGATATAGAAAGAAGTATTCAGATTATAATGGAGACTTGTCTAAGGTTCAGAATGTCCGAAATGATTACAAGGATTGGTATCGGGAACATATTGGCAATCTTGCAGGAAACGGAAAAATCCGTATTACACAGTTAGAAGGAAAATATGCCATGAAGCCTCGAGGGTAGTTGGCTGAGCGGGCAAGTTTCAGAGAACTGTACTCTCTGGGAATGCGTCACCGTATACCAATGACCATGAAATATCTACTGGCTACCTATTGTGTTGTGACCAGTCAGTAATAAGCGGCACCTGCATACCAGTGTGTCATTGGCTGTAGCGTCAACTAACGCTCTGTGCCCTACCTAGCAACAACCTACGAGCCGCCACTGCAACCTGCTTCTAAATTTTGCAGAGTAATTTTAAACATCTGAAAAATAGGGAAATTAATAGTAACTTTAAAATAAATAAATAGTCTGACAGTGGTGTATTATTAATCCGTATTGTTAACAATTGAGCTTCTCAATTGGTAAAAAAAAATTACCAGTTACGAAACCCGGGATTGTTAGATATTGTTAATGCCATTCCTGGTGAAATGCACCTTGTCGACAAACAAAACGTTGCCGTAAAACTTCCGAGTTTCATTTAACTAGAGACTACAAACCCCATGAGCTTGTCATGTCTTTGCTCCAAACCATGGCAAGGTATTGGCCCTGGTAGTGACAGAAACTCCGCATGAAATGTCTTTAGTACTAAACTGTGGAACAGATGAGTTGGTAGGCTTAGAAACCCTCTAAGGGTAGTGTTGTGACAAATGCTGAAATTATGCTGCCATGCATACAATTTTATATCATCCTATGTCACAGAAATACCGAAAAAGCCTAGACAATAATTTTTTTTTGTGATGTACCTAAACTAGGCGTTGATATAAAGATTCTACTGGGCCCTGCACTGTAACTCCATTTGTTTCATCTGAACCATGTAGCAATACTTTAATATTAAATTTTCTGCCAGGACTTGATCTGAGATTTGCAAGATCTGACATCAGGAACTGGGCATATATATTTGCATATGTATCGTACCCAGCCCAGATTCGGACTAGATCTTGCCACCTTAAGGGAGAGAGGTATACGTTATAAAGTGTATTTATCAATTTCCTGCAGTAACTTGTTTAAAATATTTTTGGTAAATGTGGCTATGCGAAGCATAGAAAATATTTGTGATGAATTTTGAAGATCATTATCTAAAGTTAACCTACAATTCCCCTGCAATGGTTCTGCATGACAAATGAATGAAAGATACCATTATTATTTATGTCAAATAGTTTATCAATAATATATCCTACGGCTTGTCCAAGAAAAAAATTTGATAATACAACTTAAATAAATGTTGTGGCTCGAAAATAAAAATACAAGTAAATTATCTTACACTCCCCTTTAAGGGTTGATCTAAATCTCTTAACATTAAATCAAAGCAGAATTCTTACATGAAACAGACTGTACACTCTTGTTGAAGTGATACGGAGTACGTAGCCATTTAAATGTCTTGGAGCTTCCAAGCAAATCAGACACATTATGTCAGATAATCACCCGGTGCTTAGTTGGCATGCACGTCTCAATTTGCCCGCAGCATACTGTTGCAGAAAGAAGCTAACGAGCAGCAAATGATTGCAGAGTAAGCTCGGGAGGTTAGCAGGCAGCGACGACTGTTTTGTTTGCAATATCAGGGTTGTGCAAGTGCGGTCTGCGAGATACCCCCTCCCCTCCCCCCTTCCGTGGCCGTGGAGGGGGAAAATTCTGCATCGTCCACTGCGCACTTCATCTAACCTTCGACGGAGATGAAAAGACTTGCAGGCAGGTACACTTAAAAAAAAAGTATTCGTTACTTAAATAATCGGACAAAAACCGCATACTCTTTGTTCATGATAATTAGACTACACAATAAAACAAGCAATTAATTACTACCGTATTTTTAAGTGTATTATAAACCGTACGACCTAAAATTGAACTACACTGTAAAACACGAAATTACATTTTTCTTATGTTTTAAATATACATAATTTAAAAAAATAACCTTTGACGTTTCATGTAAATTAATTCATGTAAGTAATTCTATAGGATTTCTCTATTCATACCATTGGCATTTAAACGATTACTTCAAAATGCAGTTTCGCAAAAAAATACCACGAAGTTTACAAATCAGACACCGGGAAGTAATAATAAATTACGATGTTAGTCTGAGGTGCAAAGTTTCCACTTGAGACGTTCATACAATAACTCGAGCAGAGTTTTGTACATAACCCTGTACTGGAGCAAAGCTGGCCACTTGACTTCAGCAAATCTATCTCATTCTAGCAGGTTGCTTTATGTAACCGCCTAACTACTTATAGTTAAGATTTTTCTATGAGAACCATAAAACACCACTCAATTTACAGATAATAATCCGCACATACACTTTATTTTTTTTGTAAATGTCACATTGCAGTAAGTGATCCAAAAGTTTTCTTTTAAAATTATTTGTTAGTAAAGTTACTCTGTAAGAAACTTCTAGTCTACCAAACTTATACATTGATTTATACAGTTATACGCTAATAACAAACTCTGGAATGTATTTTTCTAGAATACAGTTAATATTCATATAATTTGCGTGCTTCAGAGTTAGCATAATTATCTCACTGAACTGTACATTAAATACAATAAAAAAAAGAGAAAACAACACGTAAGTCAAGGTGGTCTAGGAGAATGTTGCATGGTATGAAGGAGTCTATAAAGACTTTTTCTTAAAATAATTACACGTAAAAATATAGATGTTTAAAAATGATTAATTAACTACTTTCATTGCAAGAATCAGAATAAAAAATAAAAATTTATATGTTCCATATTACAAGTAGAAATACGAGTCTATGACTTATAATTTTACAAACATAATCGTGATACACCTTAATATCGTAATAAACCACTTAGAGGGAGACACTAAATCTGTACACAGAGTTCACTAGGATACCAAGAGAGAACAGGCACGTTTAGTTACGGCAATAAGTTACCAACGTATAAAATGCACGATCACAATTAAAATGTTTAACATTTTTCTGGTTCTGAAGTTCGAAGCTGTAGTATCTTGAAGTAGGTTTTTTTGCAAGGACAACTTTTGTAGTTTTACAGGAAATTTCTTAGGTTTTTCCTTGAAAGGTACGAGTGTATGAGCCGTAGGCAAGCACTACACATATTCCTACCGAGTTTTTGGTGACAGATATTGAATAGAAACAAGGAGAGATAGTAACTCTACATGCTGTCTGGGAACGTCGCAGATTAAGACGCGCAATGGACGCGGAGGTCAGCCTGACGCGGGCAATATGTTACCTCAACGGCGCGGAGGAAAGCTTCTCGCCGAAGAAGTTGGAACACGCAGCTCTCAACAACGGGAGATTTATCTCCAACTCCCAGCCGTGTTTCAGTCAGACGGATGCCACGCAGCAGATAACTTTAGAGAGGAATTATACGACTGGATGGAGGGAACAAAAAAATGATATTAAGGAAAAAAAATTACAAATATATGAGGAGAGTGTCGTAAGCTTCGGTACGAGAGGGCGTACGCGCATTTGAAGGAAAATGTTTCGGCCGGTCGTAAATACATATAATTTTTTTTCCTGGGTAACGCAAATGATCGGGGAGGCGGGCGGGGCCCTGAGCATGGCTGCTGCCAACGCTACAAAAGTGCAGATTTATGTGCGTGTTCGTCTAAATCCCTTCCCCTTCTCCCCTTCTCCACATGCAGCTGATCACTGCTTGTAGAACGATGTGGCCCGCCTCCCACTTGTGGTTACCAATAACAGACTTCCCCCGATCACAGCACGAGACTTATAATGAAGGGAAAACGTTGGTTTATGGCTTACTTGTTTAATTATCTCCCCGGCCAAAGGGGCTGACGGTCCGAATGAACGGTTGGTCGTGTGGTGTTCGGACATTGCGCCTCCCGCCGGGGTTAGATTCTCGGGGGCGTTGTCCCAAGATTTTCGCACGTAGGGAAACATTCCCAACTTAATTACCGTCACTGCGTGCCCCTAAGAGAAGTGTCTACATCGTCTACTTAGCAAAACACTTCAGGATTCACAATACTACATTGCAATTCTGTCTTAAGCAAAGGCAAACAAAGTCCCTACTAAAATATAACCACTTGTGATAGCAATCTGGAATTTTCGAATTAAATAAATTATGTTTCAAAGTTAACAATAATTTTCTTAACACTAATTAAATGCTTACATTCAGGTTTCCTTCTCCTGCCCATGTATTTTTCACAACATATTTACAAAGCGGAAGTCTATTATAGCTTAGGAAGTTTGTTGGAGACCTATTGATAAGAGTTACAGCTAGTAATTTTAATATTAAAAAACAGGTCTGCAGTATAATGGGTTAATTTGTTTGTGGGCGGGAGGGGGTAGTAGACAATCGTAGCAGATGTACACCCCGGGCAAGGTCGGTAGGGATTCAGGCCTGGTAGCACACGTTTGCTGTGTAGCTGAAAGTTTTGGTTGCATAGGGTTTCGGTAGATAAGGTATAGAAGATTTTATTTGTGTTTTAGTACCTATCGAATTATTTTTGCAACCACTTGTCTTAACTAAGAAATTTAATTTGTTTAATAAATGTTACGGTGAGAGGAAGTGACTCCTGCAAAAATTATTTTAATTTCATATTGTAAATGTTCGAATATTTTAGTAAAGAATAAAGAAAATTAATGCTGCATAGTTAAATAATGGGCTTGCAGCCTTTTTTTATAAACTTTTTTACTCCGGCCAGAATTTAAATTTCCAAATTATAGCTGTGGACCCTGAATGTTGGCGAAATAAATTTTGCATAAATGTTTAAATTGCCATGCATGCACATCAGCAGCTCTGCTTTGTGATCAGAGACTGATGTCTTCAAATCTCGGCGTCTTGGGGCTCTATCCACAGATTGCTGACTTGTGGTGTCGCAGTGTATACTCCAATCAGCATAGCCAACCTATAGATAGCATACACTCCGCCAGTAACCACGAAGCAGAATTACAGACATGCAAATAAGGCGCTGAAACAGGCTGGTGCAAAAATATTTCTCCACGGAGTTTCTGGTCTCTAACTGAGAAGTGTTTGAAAAATATAAATTTGCTGTTAAAAAAGTATCCAGAATTTCAGAGTGCTTGTTAGATGTGAATATCACCTATATACAATTACACATGGCATTTTTTGGACATTTTCCTGTACTACCTACACATTCTAAATTAAGGCTGAACAACTCATTACACAATTGTTGGAACACTGAAGAAAAAAGTACAAAATAGTGTAGGAAAGTGACGTATAACCGTCTCAGTACTCCGCTGATGAGATTTCAGAAAGTACACGAAAATCGAAACAAGTATAGCTGGACAGTAGATCGATATATCGAACCATGGACTTCCACAGTGTGACGCAGTTAATCTTTAGTTTTATTGCACTTCGTTTGGGGTACAGGGGAGCATCCTGTATTATTACGCAAACCTTGGTTGTCAAGTAAAACTGGGGTAAAATTTACCACGCAAAGGAGTAGCAGACAGTGGAAAACAGCTAAGACTTGAGAAAACACAGGGTGTGGAATAACGCTTTAACATGTTTTATGTTTCTGTCAGCATTTAAACTGTGGCATAAATCAACATTCAAAATCGGTCGGTCGTATTTCTTACAATTGTGCCTTGCAGGAATTTGACCTTATGCTGGCTCGCAATCACCTAAATATAGCTTGTACAGGCGAGAAAATAACATAAATTCAGTCGGTACACTAGTATTCACAGCTCAGATACGTAAAATACTGATGTGATTTGCAGTGTTGCATGAGGTCATGTCACAAAACTATACATGGTATTTATCAATTAATTATCACGCCAAATGCATGAAACGATTTCTGTAAACAAAAAAAGTCAAAATCCAGGCCTATGTCGGAGTTGCAACCTGTGTCCTCCTGAACGTAATTCGAACGTACTACCATTGCACCATATCAGTCGGCGCCATATTGCAAGTAATTGGGATCCATAGCAAAGAAGGAGGCGTAGGAAATGAAACAGTAATTTCAGTCTGTGGAATGTAACTCTTACCCCAAGTCATGCTGCACTCATTTGTTTAACAGGCAGCATGGACGACATCTCTACATACTTGGAGACTACGCCTCTATCGAACACCATGCACACTTGTGCCAAAGGCGACGTGGAAGATGATAAGGTTCTATTAGTAGAGACACAATTTTGTGGCGAAAATATTTTTACATCATTTGGTTTCAACGTCTTATATGCACTTCTGCAGCTCTGCTTAAGATCAGTCACTGGATGTTTTAAATCTCTCTTGTCTTGGGATTCTCCAGGCAAAGCACAGACGTTGGTGTTGCGATAACCTTATTCGAATGATGTAGTCTAGTGAGAGACGTGTCTGCCTAAGACACGCTGCCAATAACCAAAATGTAGAGTGAACGACTGGAGTATTCAATTGTCGATAAAATCTAAACTACTCATCATAATTCGATGGGATTTTTTCACAGAGTAGATATTCTATTAGCGAACATTTATTTATACAACACTGGGCGGTAGTAAGCTTTGCTTTCGAGTAAAAAATAAAAAACGGCATTTAGAATAATAAGGGATTGAAACCTCAAAATCCATAAAAATTAAAAACTGCAGTTTTTATAACTTAAGAACTACTAAAAATCAAGGACTTCATAATTATATAATTTCAAAAATATTCACCTTTTGATTTTAAAATAATTTTACTATCCGAAAACTCCTGCGCGAGTGGTTTACGGATGTTAAAATTAATTTAAAATCAAAACGCAAATATTTTTGAATTTCGGTTACTATAGAGTCCTAGATATCATCGACCCTTAAATTTTAAAAATTACGGTTTTCCATTATTGTGGAATTTGTGGTTTCAATCTCTTATTTGTCTATACACTGATTTAAATTTTTTCTCGAAAGCATAGCATACTACCACCCAGTGCTATGTAAAGAAACGTACGCCAATAGAATATATATTCGGCAAAAAAAACCATTGGATTATGAAGAGTAGTTTAGATTTTATCGACTATTTAGTATTCCAGTCCTTCACTCTACATCTTACCTTATCCCATCCCTTAAGGTATTGAAACCAAAAGGTACAAAAATCTTATCGTGATAAATACGTGACTCTAAGGTAGTTGTGAAATTTGGCTGTCCTTATGTTAAAAAAATGGCTGCTAACAGGATTGTACAATTTTTTGCTCCCATATCCATATTTAATTTTGTTTCTGCTATACTTATCATTAGGGCCACGATTTTGTCGCGAGAAGATTTTTGCCCCACTTTGTTTCAGTGACTCACGTGCACATCGGCAGTTCTGTTTCAAGGTTATTGGTAGGGCCACGATTTTTTGGTGAAAAGTGTTTTGCCGCAGTTTGTTTCAGTGACTCACGTGCACAGCTGCAGTTTTGCTTCACCGTCAGTGATTGGATGTTTTGACACTCACGCGTCTTGAAGTTTTATCCGCGAATCACAGTTGCGTGTTGTCGCGAAGACCTCATTGTCATTGGCACAGTCAAATGAGAGACGTCGTATTACAAAAACACGCTGCCAATAACATCGAAGCAGAACTGCAGACGTGCACGTGAGTCACTGAAACAAAGTGGGGCAGAAATCTTTTCGCGACAAAATCGTGGCTCTAGTCATTGGCAGCGTGTCTTTGTTCATACGCGTTTCTCATTTGACTGCACCAATCAGAATAAAATTATTGTGACTCCGTACGTCTATAATTTGCCAAGGCAAGTGAGAGTGAAATCATCCAATCACAAACGACGTAGCAGAGCTGCAGGTGTGCACATGACGCATCGAAACAGAATGTTGCAAAAATCTTTGCGCCATAAAATCGTGGCTCTACATCATGCCTCAAATTTTGGCCTACATTTTAAAACACCGATTATAATCTGTGAATCACCTAACGCATCTAGAAAAGATTTTCAATTTCTTCCGAATGGGACTTCAGTATTTTAATGAGCTCCCTAAGAAACGTGAACAAAACTAGCCACATCACTAGTTGTAATACTATTCATGAACTGTATAAAATATTCGGCCTACTTGTTTGTACGTTTTTATAGGTACACGCGGACAATCAAACAAGAAAAAAATATATTTCTTAGTAAAACACTCATCATAAATCCGAAAATAGAAGATAACTGCTGGTACAGTACATGAAATGTAACATTTGGTTGTCGCTGCACGGCTCTTTTTTTTTTTTGTGGGTGTCTATAAATTTGTTGACGTTAAAGTATCCTCATTCACTTGTTCGTGTCGTAAGCTGTTCACGACAAAGTGAACCCTACGAAATACTCTTTTGCAAAGAAAAGTAATCTAAAACAGTGTTTTAATGTGGCCTTACACGTTACAATTTGACCACGGTGAAATATGTTCTCAGTGTTGAATTCTTACACTAAATGATATTTTAGCCAGTTTTTTCAATACCCTGAAAATAGTGAGAGAAAAAAAAGGGAATGAAAACACTCGAAAACAACTATTCACGATATTTTCTGCAATTTTATTCATTTAGCAATATTTTCCTTTTCTCGATGGAGAAAATGTTTTCGTCCGGAAACGATATCAGAAAACATGACTGAGCCCCAGCGAGTGTAATTAAACATGTAAAACCCTATCCTTGCCACATCCGTAGCTCTGAGATAGACAATATCCTTAAGGGCCCTGTATGTCTAAGAGTTGCGTCAGGAACAAGGCTAGGGATACATGTTAAAATTAAAATAGGCGCTGCTAACTCACTTTTAATAATAAAGCTTTCAGTAAAAGAAACAATTTTCAGCATAGAGAAGAGAAAAATATTTCTACATAAATAGAATCGTAGAAAAATTTGAGATGAAGTTTTCAAAAGATTTTGATAGTAAACGTACATAATATTCACAGTTTTCAAGGTATTTAAAAAACTACAATGTAGCAATGTGGTCCTCACCAAGATGAACAAATTGTCAGTAGCGGCATAGACCATTATGTACTGAGTAACACCGAATATTATTTTACACATAAATTACTATGGTTGCTCCTGCCACAGCTCCTGGATAGACAGCGCCCTTAAGTCATTAGGCGCTTACGAAAATTCACTAGGGTTGGGTAGGTCAGTCAAAATTTCAAGTTTTATGTGTTTGGAATTTTACCCTAGGGAATTTAACACGTGTTCGAAATTTCAACTGAAGGCCTCTCGGCGAACTACTAAAACTAATATTAAGTATAAACAGAAATACAATACATGTAAATAATGTACTGTGGACGTAGCATTTAACATAATAATTTAACCATTTTATGCATAAAGGAACCAAGCACGTTATTTTATTGTTCTGAAATTAGTAGCAAATACATGAATTAAAAACTTAAATACATTAATAACTTATGTGTCCTTGTACGGAATCATGTTCTGCAATTTTGCCATGCATGCAATTGCAATTAAATGCAGGTGTTTATCATTGAACCTAAATTTTCTCAGTTGTATCACAATGGCGCTTGGTTCGTTTATGCATTATATGGTCCATATTATCATGTAGACAATAAGTAGGCTTCTTTTGTATTCACGCAACTTTGAAACCTTAATAATATGTCAGGTGTTAATCAAATCCTGGTAACAGCCAAAACCTGATCACGTGACTGAAGTAACCTACCCTCCCCCAGCGAGTGAGTTTTCGTAAGCACCTATTGGCGAGCCAGCTTTAGGCTATCAAACCGTAATCTGAGTATGGAGTTTTCAAGCGTTCAGTACGTTACGAGACCCTGACGTGAGTTGGTGAACAATCTAACCTGATTACGGAATTTAAGAAAACCTACTTTACCTCAGAAGGTTTCTTAAAAAAAAAGGCGGCCGCCTGGCTGATGCTCGAACTGCGTACAGCGTGTTCCGAGTTACGTTTCATCTCAGATACCAGTAAACCTGCTTCCACAATGCTTATCTATGTACAGAAAACACACTTCAATGTGAATTTTACTTTTAAAGGCTTGTTCCCGAGTTTTTTTCAGACTGGTGACAATAACTCAAATATTTTTTAACCAAAAGTTTTAAAAAAATGTGAGTCAATGTGCAATCACTCGTTGCACAATACTGTGGACGCGTTTTTTAAAATAATGTACCATTTGCCAGCAAAAAAATAATTTCCTTCATTTTTGCTTATTTTCACGACGAAAAACGCGGTACTTTGGGCAATGAAATCTAAAAAACCGTTCAGTACAATTCTACAAAAAAAAATTCAGATACAAATTATAACATATGAGTGTCAAAAAATGTGCAGCGAAATTTTGATATGAGAATTAGGTAGCAGTAAAAAAAAATATTTTCGAAATCACTGCAAAACTCCATAACAAGGCCTTAAGACACCACGCACATTGGAAGCATTATTTTAAAGCCCTCAAATTTGGACTGTACCGGCTTTTTCAGACAGTTGTTTCTCAAGATATACGCGTACTGCTCGCAACAGAGGTCTACAATTAGCTTACGCTGGAGTTTGCTACTGTGACGGGTTCAATAAAATTATAAGACCACAGCTTAAAATCTAACAGAAAAACGTTACAACAACGGGAACTCTGCGCGAGCATTTCCGACTTTGGGCGTAGAGGCGATATCACAATACATGTACAGGCCGGCGTCGCCCGTAATGCCTCACACATAGGACCTACAACCATCCCTATACTAGCCGGCCGCCCCATAATTCCACGCTAAAAGCATTAGTCTATAGGTAACTGTAGGTTTCTTGAAACCAATTTGCGAAAATTAAACAATAGCAATCCTAGACAATAGTTTTAGCCAACGTTTTAAACAAAATGGTTTCCAGTGTTACGAACTTCTGAGGCATAATTTCTGACGCCGGAACTTTTTTTAGTAATCATGGATAAATATTTACTCATAAAGTTGGCAAATACCATTAACTAGGATTGTCATTGAGTATTTTATCCATATTGGCTTCGAAAAAACCGTACAAATGAATTGATATTTTCAGCGTTTATTTATCTACCACGCACTCTTAAGGGGGTGTGTCAGATAATTTTCTGCATGTTTCAGTTTTCTGAGCCATGACTAGAGACCGGACCTGTAGGCTAGCCTCCAAGAATATCAGTGTATTTAAGCAAGCAACAGCTGTTCATTGGCCCAGTGATACCAGACGGTTGGACAAGACTACTGTTGCTTATTTATTATGTACTCAGCGCCCTACAAGGTGTGTCAAATAAGGCAAGAACCAATTACCAAAGTGTAGGGCCACGATTTTGTCGCGAAAAGATTTTTGCCCCACTTTGTTTCAGCGTGTCTCGTGCACATTGGCAGTTCTGCTTCATGGTTATTGGCAGCGTGTCTTTGTTCTGACACGTTTTTCATTTGAGTGTACCAATCACAGTAAGATTATTGTGACTCCTGACGTCTGTAATTTGCCAAGGCAAGTGAGAGTAAATTCATCCAACCACAGACGATGTAGCAGAGCTGCAGATGTGCTCATGAAGCATTGAAACCAAATGTTGTGAAAATCTTTTCGCCTTAAAATCGTGGCTCTACGGTATCAACATACAGTTGTTTGAGTTCTCGCCTGTGCCCAAAAAACCGCAAATTTTTCAGGTATCTATCCATAACATTTATTCAAGTTGTGTTATCAGAATATATCTTTGACAAGACATATACTTTCTTGATAAACTGCTTGACATAAATAAATACGGATTCTTTTGTTAATTTCTAATGCAGAATCATTGTTAAGTGAAGTATAGGCTACCTTTCAAGAATTATTACAAGTTCAATATAAGATGAAGATATAACACTATTATCCTCTCCGAAATTCGTCAGAAATATCTTGTATGCCTCAACATTTCCACATTTACTAAAAATATTTGGAAACAGAAGTTACTGCAAAAAATCAATGGACCTAAATAAATTATAGCATCTAGCTCTCCCCGTTAATATAACCGCCTCTAGTTGCGCCCGAGGCCGCAGCACACATGATTCACGCCTACGACAATCTCACGAAGGACCGACCATCTGTCGCTCGACAGTCGTCCTCGTTAACGAGATATTCGCCGACCCAAGGCCGTGCCAGTCCCCCAATTAAAGCAGGCGTCGCAACCAAGACAGTATTTTTAAAAATGGAAAAAGAAAAAGGCAAACCGATGCTGGCGAAATTAACAAGCTCTCGGTGGCAATATTACCGAAGCTCGCGGCTCTTTATTCTGTGTACCAAGGTCCTTGAAAGAGTCTTAGACAGCGACACGCGTCGAGATTGAAGCGAATTTAAATATTTCGCGAACGCCACGAATGAAGTGATATGAACTAGTCAGGCAAAAAAAAAAATCAAGTAAATTTACATGCAATTGAATGCTGCTTAGTTTGGTTACGTTGTTAATAAAGAAGAAATCTTTCCGCTGACATTCGTTTAGTGTGCGTAAGACAGTAACCTGTTTTCTTGTTTATTGAAAAAAGTATACTAAAACAAGCCTTTTGCTGGAACATTAAATTAAATTGGTTTGTGTGTATCTACTTCTTCTTTCCATGCATTTAAGTTGCCAACGAACACCGGTCTCGCATTGGTGAAGCACGGTAGCATTTCAAGGGATGAGGTACTTGGTAAGAGTGTAGCTATACTCTGAGCACGTGAAAAAAATTCACATGTCAGAGAGACTCAACCATTAGAGTGTTTTCCTGTTACTAGCAGTGACAGCTCTAGGGTTGTTGCCAGGCAGGACACAAGTTGCAGAGAACTGTGTATGGTTGTGCGCTAGTTGACGTTACAGCCACTGACACGCTGGTATGTAGGTGCCGCTTATTACTGACTGGTCACAACACAATAAGTAGCCAGTACATATGTCATGGTCATTGGTTTATGACGGCGCGTTGACACGAGTGTACAGTTCTCGGCAACTTGTCCCTACCTGCCAAAAACTTTTAAGCCGCCACCAGTGGCGAAGCGTGGACGTGTTCCAAGGCAAGCAGTATGAGAGCCGACTATACACTTTGAGGATGTTACAATGGACGACTTGAAAAGAGGCGGAGCTTCAGTCAGGTGTGGGATACAATGCCTATCTCCATGGATACCGTAGCCGAACATAACCTTCATTTAGCTGTTTGGCTTCACTTGTCCCGGGTGAGATGTACGTCAAGAAAATTGACTATTTGTTTGGAATTTGCCGTTTTTTCAGGTAAACATTAATCTTATGTATTTGCGTAGCTTAACCATGACATTGAAACTAATATATTTTTACCCTTGCGTGCAAATCTATGAATGCGCAACATTTTTGCTTTCTGCAATTACCAACTAACAAATCAGCATGTTTGTAAACAAGCTTTGTTTCCCACAGTATTTCACCTGTGGTGACATCAGGGGGCGTGTACTTAAAGTCGTCCATTGTGTCGCTGAGATATAGGTGTATTACTGAGTAACTAATAATCACCGCTTGCCCTAGAACACTTCACGCTTCGCCACTGGCCGCCACTGATTACTGGGGTCTATTTACTGGGGTCTATTTACAGGGGTCTTTTTACTGGAGAATTAGTTCCAAACCTCTTACACGCTACTAGCAGAAGTGTTGCCTGCTCCTATCAGTCTTATTGTTCCACAGACAACTGATTGATAGAGCCACGCTTTAATGGTTGCATCAATTGGTTTCAATGTCTTATGTTAAGTTTAATTCATACTACAGGTTAGAAAAACCAATGATAAAAGTTTGACACATGGAAAATTGAGCGCTGGTATCGTTTGTAGTGCACCAAACTGACAAATCACAGAGCTTTCCTGAATTTTAAGTCACATAAAGTTTATAATTTAGAACGAGAAAATAGTTCATCTTCACTTTAAAATTAAATTTAATGATTTCTGTCATCTTAAAGCCTATTAAAATTTAATTTTTCTACAGTTTCGTATTTTTCTGGTCCCTTAGCGATAGCAGTGAAACTAGCGGCAGAAATTTTCCTTGTCCAAAACTCTTCCATAAGAAAATCCATTTTCTTTCTAACCTGTAGTAGAATTGACCTTACTTATGTGCACATCTGCAGCTGTGCTTCATGGTCAATGACTGGATGAATTAAATTCCACTATACACTTTATGTACGAGTTCTAGGTTTCAAGTCGTAATATTGGTTTTATAGCATAAATTTAAAATGTGTTCAGGTAGAACCAATTTCCTGTACGTGTTCTTTAACATTATTGCGCTAAATTTGCATTACTTGTAAAATACAATTCGTAAACAGTAAGAGAAAAAAATTAGTACACGACTTTTTCTCACACTGTTTACACATTGTATTTAACGTGTAAAGCAAATTTAGCGCCAAAATTATAACGTATATATACATTAAAATGGTTATACCTAAACATATTTTTTTATTTATGCCGTAAAATAAATAAAACGGCTTAAAAACCAATAATTTGTACCTCACGAGTATAGTGGAATCTTAACTCTCACTGGTGTTGGATTTCTTCCGGAAAATCACAGACATGTGGTGCCACAATTGTCTTACTCTGATAGGCGCAGTCTAATGAGGGACGTGTCTGAACAAAGACACGCTGCCAATAATCATGAAGCAAAGCTGCCGATGTGCACGTGAGACACTGACCCAAAATGGATGCAAAAATATTTTCGCGACAAAATCGTGGGCCTACTGGTTGATGTTTGTAATCATTGCCATGGACCGCTGATTTTAGCGAGAATAAATGTTTGCATCAACTTGTTTTAATGCATTGCGTGACATCTGTCGTTTTGCTTCATTGTTATTGGCAGGGTGTCTTTGTGGAAATACGTTTTCCGTTTGACTGTACCAATCAGAATAAGGCTACTGCGATAACCGCACATTTGTGTTTTACAATAAAATGTTAACACAGGCTAGCGTTAAAAAAAAATATCAAAATCTCTGGCCATGAAGTACAGCTGTAGATGTGCACATAAGGCACTGAAACACACTGACGCAGATGTGTGTATCTCTCTCTCTCTCTCTCTCTCTCTCTCTCTCTCTATATATATATATATATATATATATATATATATATATACATATATATATATATATATGAATGGATTACTTGTCATTGCTAGAAATCTGAAACTTTTGTGTTTTAGTCTAAACAATAGCTAAATTTCAAACAATTATAAGTTTGTGCCACTTTCTCAATTGGCTCCTGACTTGGATAGCTCTGAGCCAACAATTAAGAAGCATGTCCAATAAATGGAGACCTCATCCTGTTGTATCCCTTATCACATCCTTTGTCCCTGTCACGAAGACAAATAGGTAACTTTCTGTAAATAGCAATATTAAATTGAGTCACTTATTGAGCTAATCTACCCTTACATTGTTGATGAGTTTTCAGCCTGGAGTCTGCTTTGGACCTCAGGCGCGGCTAGGTGAGTAGTTGGAAACTATGGTTGTTCGACATTGTATTCCGCAGGATGCTCTTGAACCCGAGGAGGTAAATGCGAATCTTCCTTTCCGGCCCGTGTTCGAACCCGGAAATTTCGCAAATTCATTTGAGAAAAAGTTTGATTTACAAATTTGAACGTTTGAGTTTTCGTGCACGTGGTTTTTTTTTTGTGAACCTGTCCTTGAGATCTCTTCTGCAATACCTTGTCAGATGTACAGCTGTCCACTCACTGGAACAGCAGCCAGCGAGCAAGTTGTTGAGGACAGAGTTTATAGACAGAAATGCTGAGTCCAGTCGAAATAGTAGATGCAATTGTGAAATTCCCGGGTGTCAATGAATAGTACTCACTGCTTCTCAACGGAAAATGCTTAAGCACAAAATGGGAACGTGTCCCTAGTATTTACTCCAGCAATTTAAAACATTAGTATTCTTATTAATTTGGGAATTGCCTCACCATTGGGATCTGGAATCAATTCCGGTGGAGCAGCGCCCAATTTTCGCTTGTTGGAGGACGTTACTGTTAGACGGAGTGTTTTCTCGGAATACTCAATTTTCTCCCACCTGTGCATTTCGACACTGTTCCATGCTTACCCGAAGTCTTTCTCACCTCTTCTTCAGACCTTCATTTGAAGGAGGTTCACCAAAAATTTTATTCATTTTAAATCATTTTCATGTTTGTAGATATCGTTTGTTTCGTGAACATACGTTGTGACTTTTATTTAACTGTAATTTTTAGCATCCGTAGTTTTGGTATAATGGGATGTCAAAGCCCAAGTTTGAAATAAACTGTTGTATAAACGAAAGAAAACAAATTGACTTACTATACAACGGTGTCACGAGCTACGTCAAGGTATGTTTAAAACACGTAACATTTTTAGTATATTCAAAAAATAACAAAATTAAAAAAATAGCCTTTCTTCTGACATTTTTAAAATACGCAAAATAAAATTGAGTTGACGAAATAACTCATCTCTAAAAATCACGAGACTGTTAACTAAACTCAAACTACCGATACAGTAGTCGGAGTGGTCCCTACCGCGTGATGAGATTCGGAGGAATTTCGCCGATATCTCAATTATATCAGCGAAGCTATGGTCAATGTTACAACAAAGCAGCACGTGACATCCGCCAAAGTTCTTTTCTCTTTTTAGTCTTTGATGGTGTTTATGAAAAGTAACCTGATTGAACTGGTTACGAATTCTTGATCACGTGACAAGAGTGCTGGGTCCTTAGAGGTTAGGTTATTTGTGATAAAACTCGTGCATACAATTAGCTAGGTTACTTTTTTTTTTTTTACCGAAGTAAACTTCACTTGGATAATATTTTTAATGACTCGAGTTGAATTTCTCCTCTACTCAGGCTAACCTTGTGGCTTTTCATGAACGCTTATAGAGTGCATATGGTAGCGCTTAACTTTTTTATGTAATCGATAGGTGATAGTATTAAAAATGCGTAGAAGCATTCGGGACGGCCGCGTTGATATACGACGATTAAAAAATTAATGGAGCAGGACACGGCGTAACTGCTGTCGAGCGCTTCGTTGCGCGAAAAGTCTACGTCGTTTATGCAAATCCCATGCATGTGTGTGTGAATTTATAACGCAGCTGAAAATAACGCCATGAATATGTATTCCCTGAAAGGTTGCCGCTACATATTCAAGGCGCCATCTCCCCGGTATGGGTTCCTAGATAAAGTGATGTCGCTGCTGGTTGGGAAGGGGGAGGGAGACATTAACGACCTGAGAGCAGGAGACAACGCAATAAATTACACATTCTTGTGTGTCTGCAAACTTTGTCCGTTCTTCTTTTCCTTCTTTTTCTCTCGGGACGACCCTGCGCCTCCTTAAGCGTGTTCAAGTGGGATAAAATAATAACTTTTTTTCTGTGAAATGTGGTTAGTTTTGTAGATGATACTTTTGAGTACAGTTTCCTCTCACTAAACAATTTTAGCTTCCACAGTTTTCTCATAATGGTGCGCTAAAGTCAACATTTTCACGCTCTGTTGCCATACAATTAGTGAAAACCACCTGACTTACTTGCTTATAGCTACGTAACAAAACGTTTAGAAACATACAATGTAGTATATTAAATTACTAAAAATATTGCAAAAGTACATAAATAAGTGGCTAACTAAGCAATTTTCATAAATTCTAAAATAGTTCACTGGGAGTTTTTCCCCAAAATAATACTGAGAAAATATTTTCAGTGGAAGTTATGTTTTGTTGCCAGCATTCAAGCAAATGAATGAACAGAACTCACGAAGTATGTAGTAACAAGGGACCTGAAATTTGCAATTTTTTTTGTGCACATTCTAAAATTCAAATAACTAAGTTCTCGTGTCGTTTTCGTAACCACCCTTCGACTCATTTGACACCCCCTGGAAAGTGTTTAGCCAAAAACAAGGAAGCAACTAAATGCTTGTCAAATCATGTGGCTTCACCGTGTCCGTGAGCAGCCAATGAGAAGCTAATGTGTGCTTTGTGACGTATACATACTATTGTGATATACTGACACATTTGTGTGATATTATATGCGGTCATCTGCTGGTTTCGGGCAATAGCAATGAGACTCGACAACAAAACAAAAAACTTCTGGTTCGGCCGACTAGCTTCATAAAACATCTACGTGAAACTTCAAATATAAATACACACAACCCTAAATTTAAATAACAACTCACAGATGTAGAAAAATGGCATTAAATTTAATATCACAGTTCTCTCAGGGAAGGATCGGTGGATACGGGACCAATTTTGCAATGTTAATTTATTGAATTTGCATGGTGAGTAACGACATATTATAACGGATAAGAAAATGGCTATATGAAGGTACAATGTTTCCAATGCAATTGTAAATAACTGCGAAAACACTATGGGGAGAAAAACAAATAACATATCAAATACTACAGCTACTGAAGCCTTCTACCCACTAACTATCGTAGACATTCTGTTACAGAGTCAGACTTCAGCACAGTCCAATAAAGTGTTAGTTCGCTGTTATCGTCTGTATTTCCATGTAACTAAAAACACGGTGCTGGCTGACCATGCATCATTACTAAAACTGGAACGATACCAATTTTCTCGTAGGCCACCGACGTGGATCACAGCCTCCAGGAATGTGAGCCCGATCTCGTCTCACGGTCCTCCCTCTGTGGCAGTAATATCGGCGTCCCTGGGCACAAGGAATACACTTCTTAAACCATAGAATAATGTACACATCCTTCCCTGCACTTTAAGTCTATACATTAAATATCATACTTAAATATACGTTAACATTGATTCAGCTCATACAATTAGCAAATAAACAAACAATAAATACTTATTTTAAGATATTAATATCTGCAATATATACATGTCAAATGTATACATTACAACTTGAGCAGACACATATTTTTGGAGGCTATCCTGCAGGTTTGTAAACCTGTCGAATCTTTCTGGTCTCTAGAAGATCTTATACCCGTTTTATAACAGGCGTTTGAAACTCTAATAGATTTCTGAAATTATATTTTAAGTAGAAATTTTACAGTTGTATAAAGGAGACTTTATAGAATATTTTGGTTATTTATTTGACGTATTTCAATATCCCGAGAAGCTTGGCATCTTTGTAGGGGAATCTTGAAGTGTGAGAAATGAATTGGGCTGTACCTATCACACAGGATGTTACAGAAAGGTACGGCCAAATTTCAGGAAACGATCCACACACACACAATAAAATAAAATATGTGATATGGACATATGTCCGTAAACGCGTAATGTCAATGGTAGAGCCCCTTTCATTACCACTAGTTACATGTCATTGTAAAAAACATTTCGTACAGACACTGTTTCGTTTACCAAATGGAATGTTTCGTTAGAATGTACGATATTTCCTAGGATCACCGCCAGGTGGGCTGTGACGGAAGGTAATCGTGACTGCATTGCGTCTCTTCAACTAACGTGACGTGATGGACTGGGAGCACACAGTGACCCCCTGGTGGTGAACTTAGGAGGTAAAGTACATTGTAAAGAACCAATCCATTGGGTATTTGGGACATTTTCTGTACGAAGTGTTATTTACGATGACATTTAACGAGAATTAGGAATTGAGCTCTACCATGGTATAACTAAGCGTTTCCGGACATATGTTCATATCACATACTTTCTTTCTTTGCGTGTGTGGAATGTTTCCTGAAAGTCTGGCTGTACATTTTTGTAACATCTTGTATACCCACATTCATCTGGAGTGATTTCGGGAAAAACACGAATGTCGTGACAAAGAATTACACCCGGGTTCTCGAAAATGAAAGTAAACTGCTGTACTTTGCTTGGTTCGTAATTGTACTAATAAACATTAAAATGCTTTCGAGAAACTTTCAAAGCCATTCTTAATGTATTAGTGATGTTCTTGAAAACCCTTAAAATTCGATTAGCATGTAAAAAATTGTAGCTGTAAATAATTTATCCGTAGTAACAATTTAAAATTAATGGAAAACGATGAAAATCTAATGGTTATTTTGCACAGGACGTTTTTTCATGAGTAAAACATTAGCCACGTTTAGCTTATGATCATGTTTCTTGTCAGTGGAAAAATTAGATAAACGTGTTTAGTACAAGCCGTTAAAGTTGATATAATCACTTCTTCCAACTAAAGGAGTTATGTTTGTTGTAGCTATAAACGTTTTTTCTGGATAATTTGAACTTTACATAAATCTGACAATTTAAGGTAAACAATAAAAATGTCTGTTCTGAAAACTGAAATAGAATACCTTCCCGTAAAAATTTCAAATCGTATGGTACAGTTTATTATTACTTCAGAATTATTTGTTCGATTCATAGCATTGCGGAGTTTACAGTTAATTTATTAAGACATATGTAAATTTTATTACACAATTATTAATTCAATTTGTACTTTCTATATCCTAAATAACTGTATGTTATGAATATTTTTTTTTGGGTCGGGTAATGAATGTTCCACTCGTGTTTGAAGATGTAATGGTTAGCTTTAACCATGTCTGGACATACGTATTTTTATGACATTTCGTTTATATACTCTGAGTGAAACACAGCAAATTTGTATCCATGCTGTACGTAAGTTTTCCTTTTCTCGAATTATCTTCACCTGATTATTTTCGTTAGAAATATCACACATGACTTACATTTAATCAAATTTTGATTCACTACCGTCACACCAATTTGGTGGCAAATGGTTTATCGGTTCGTGCGTAATAAACTATGTACCAAACTAGTTCAGATTGCAGCCACCTTGAATCAACCTGCAAGAAAGATTTAGTAGTCCTTCGCATTTGATAACTTTGTTAGATAGCCACTTACTTCGATGTAAATTGGCAGCTTCATCCCACAGATAAGACGCAGCACTTTAATACTTTAGCAGGTAGCCATATTTTTTTTTGGACCGGTATTCAAAGAGAGAATTGATAGGATTTAGTTCTCGTGTGCTCATTAGGCAACTTCGCTTTAGTGGCTCGCTTGATGTGAGTCTACTGAAAGTTGAAGTGACAGACATACGCCCCACGCTCGCGACACACAAGACGCCTTTCTTCTTCCTACGGAGCATGCGGCTTAGCTGAAAACCAGTTTTGTAAATTGTGACCAACCATCATATTGGCTTAAAATTCTTTCTGTGTCCTGATCTTCTGAGGCAGTTGGTATTTTAATTTCTGTAAACGAGATCAAGGTTAGAAGATTGTAGCTACATACTAAAGACTCTTTCTATCGTAAAACGAAATAGATAAACATTTATTTCATAATTAAATGGCCCAAAACAAATAGGCTACCTTGAGTCGGTCAATGTTACCCCTGCAGTCAAAGTGTCCACCTTTGAAGCATTTGACGATACGTCTCGAAGGACATTTTAAACCAATCATAAAAGGTCAGCTGTAAACTGTCCACTATTCTGTAATACGGGCTCTCAAAGATACAAATGTCAGGAGCCAATACCATTGCAGTGATGCGATATTTGCATATCTCTGTTAATGACACTTTGGTACTCTAAAATTAAAAGTAGGTTATTTGTCTGTAACACTTAGTAACGATCTTATACCACATAAAGTGCAATAAGCTGCAATACCTTGGAACACAATTTTTTTTTAAATTATTTTACACGCCGTTTAATGATTATGTCTGTGTTTGTGGTCTCCTGTGTGAGTATACATGAGGCATGACAATCTTTACAGGTTGTTTGAAGATGTTCGAAACGAACGTTGGTAAGAAACATTGTAATTAAACCTAACTGTGCATTTAAAGTGAAAGAATTCCAGCATTACTTTCAGACAGCTCATATTCATAAGGGAACAGTCAGTTAATATTTCTGATTACAGCACGTTTTCCGCCTTTGTACCTCGTCGTGGCAAATTTAAAACGCATCATAACTTGTATCGATCCCGTTAAACAATTTTCGAGGTCTTCAGAATTTGTATTGTATGTTTTCGCAAGTGAAAGTCGCAAAAAAAAAATTAAAAATCTGCCTGATGTGTGATGGAAATGAACGGTACACCTAAACTAAAATAATTACACGCACCACCATTTCGGTCGAATGTGCCTTTGTATTCATATATTTTTTTTACTTTCCTATTCTCAAAGAAAAATTTAAGAAACAACGTATTAACACTATTAAAAGGAAAATATGACAGCCGCATCTTGCAAAAATATATTTATTGAAAATGTTTATAAAAGAACCCGACTTTATGAGACACAAGAATTTTGAGGTTGGCCATTTTGATGATTGGTTTGATAGCAGAATGCATTGCAATAAGTTATGCTGCGTTTCCAGTCGTTTTAACTGGCACTTAACAAATTCGGTTGATGACTGCGTCGAGAGAAGAAATTTATGTACACACGTAATATAAATAGCAACACTGTCTTTCTTGTCTGTAAAATAAGTCCTAGTTTAAAGGTAGTACAAAATGAAGAATATGTGTGCAGCAGGGTTACAATATTAATTCAGCTCCATGAAATATATACTATGACACCACATTCCTTTAACGTACTGTAATTTTGGGACCATTTCCCCTACCCCGTTGTTATATCAAAGGACACATTCGGAATTAACGTACATAAAAATAATCTTAACTACCAAGCAAAATCAGTTTAGTGCATTGCCGCAGAATTATCGTGGGTTTAGAATCGGAGCTTATGTTAACTATAGAAATGTGTGTACATAGTTTACTGTACCGTTATACAAGTATACTGTTGATGTTATTATGAATTGTGTGGGTGTGAGATTAAGTTATACCGTATGAGACAACTCTAAATAAAGTAGAAAGTGTAGAACGAGGTGAAAAAACTCTCATATAGGTATGTACTTAAGGTTGCGTTGGTGGTTACTACCTACATGTAGCTTATACATACCTCAACACCCAAATTCACAGTAGATTTTATAATACTCTGGAGGCTAATCATGTGGGTTGAAAAGAACAGGAGAACTTGTTAACCTTACTGAACTAAACAGGATTGCAGTCATACCAATTATACTTACTGGTAGGAAAGTATGAACAAAATACATCTGATAGAGTCTTTAAGTATTCGAAGAAATACTACTACTCTACAGACACAAATAAACACAAAATAATCCTTAGTAGAATTTCAGATGTAATGTAGACCATTTCCCTAAATTACACCAAACTGTGCATGAAATTATTTGCATAACTGACTGAGCAAAAATTAGACTAGGTGAAAGGGAGTAAATGAAAAATATATAAAATTATTAAAATACACTCCCATCCTTACAATTCTGAATTTAGGTTTTCAACTATTTAATTCTGAAAAAAATTTAAGTCTGAAGTTCTCAATTCAGTAAGTCTCAAAATTATAAATAATAAAATCGCCAATCAAAGATTAAAATAATTTAAAGTTCCAATTTAGTATTATGCTAGTGAACGTCGACTAAGAATAAAATTTATGTTCAAAATTCTTTCCCGTTATTTCACATAACTTATTAAATTCATTACAATGTTTAGCGTCTCCAAGTTACTGACGAAAATGCTCCGGCTTTAAGACGTTAAATTATGTTCAGGACCACTGGGTAAGGGCTTCCATTAGTATTTTCATATTACGTTTTCAGTCCAAATATTCACAAACTAAGCTTCACACATACACTTTAAACAATAAATCCAATTTAGTGTATTGATTTCCAAAAGAGTTCATGTAAAAATATCAAGACTATAATGCGTAAAACGTATGGCGTCGGTACTTATCTATCGCTGACAAGACGAAGTCGATGACGCCGCCGATCTTGCTCACTCCAAATCTATAAACAGATGCAAAACTAGGACCTCTTCTGTACTTGTCCTGTTTTCCAACGTTTTGAACTTTGAAATGGTGGTTTCAAATCGTAACCTAGCATTATGATGCCACCTGGGATCATCGGATATAAAATCTGGCATTACCGACGCGATCCGGCCATTTCAAAACCCACCACCATTTTTTCTCTCTTTAAACGTCACAACCAAAGAGAAACTGCAAAAGAAGCTAAAACATAACACAAATAAAATTTAAAAGAAATAAAATGAATGGGGTGCTTTCATTATTAAATTAGTATATAGCATAGAACTAAAATTATGATGAGCAACATAAGTAAACAAACAAATATTACAATTCTCATCAGAACAAACTAACACTGTTGATAATAAATATACTAGTTATAATCCTGTCAGAATGTAAACAAAAATAATTATTATTCTGTACTCGTTACAAGCTGCTGACTTTTTATAATGGAAACTGACGACTTTAGAGGCGAAGCTGCTGACTTGAGAGGAAAAAGTGTGGACTATAGAGGCAAAAGTGTAGAAGGCAGTCTGTCGGCTATATAGGCAAAAACTGTCTACTTTAGAGGCATTACTGCTGACTTAACAGGAAAAACTGCTAAATTTAGAGTAGAACTTCAACACTTGAAGCCAACGAGAGCTTGACGTACTGGTAATATGATGTCACTCACCGACAATCAGCAGCTGTCTGAGTATAATCAGGAACACAGATAGACCAGTAAAGAATTTTCCGAGGAGCCCATCGGTAATGAAATGAAATACGGACTAAAATGTATACGACAGCAAATCCTGAAATATCTTTGCAACGATGTCCGATTGCATTTATTTATTTTTGATTCCACGTATAGACATTTTCAGTATACTTTTTTTACCCCTGCCAGCCTTGAACCCTTCAGAAAATGGCATGAAAAGTTCTGCAGAACGAACCGGTTTATAACTTAGCAATACCATCGAACCATGACAACTTAATAGCTCTTGAGAAACATTCCTGTCTCAGAAATGTTTCCTGCGTATATGAAAATAATGTCATTTCAGTGATGAAACGACCATTCACTTTAGTAAAAAATTTTAACTACAAAATGTTTTGTAACATAGAGGTATAAATATACAGTTTCTGGACAGCGAGTAAAAAAAATCTAGGCTCATAGAGACTATGACTATTTACGTCTGACAAAGTTATAATAGCGAGCAGTATATTAAAAAATCCATCGTTTATCCACCAGTGGTTAAATCACGTCTGTTCCCTAAGACATTTTTTCGAGTATCAGATTGACGCTTTTGTTCATAAATTGATTGAATAGGCTACAAAACTCCAGAAAATAACATGTAACAACATTTCGGCAAGTTTATTACACGATCTGTAAATGAAATACATTAATTTTTCTGAAAAGTGGCAACATTTCAATGCATAGTTTAATAATGTACATATACATACAAGGCCCATTATATTTTCACACGACTAACGGTCTTTTTATATATAAGATGGTAAGAAGGCAGTATGTCATGTGAAAATATAATTGGCCTTCTTACAATTCTCTGAAGGTCAATGCTATATGTTAATGTAAGGAAACTTATGCCCCATTTAACGCGTACTAAAAGAAACAAGAAGAGCTACGATCTCAATGGGAAATAATTCGATTTATGCCTTTCTTACCGACCAATTTATATTGCAAAAATTTTCAATTTATTTGAGACGTTTACAGGTGGTTTCTGATAATAATAATTTAATTCAAAACATGAACCGTTATTTTCTTTACAGCTATAATAATAACGAGACAGAAGATCTTAAAGCAAACAATAAAATAAAGTTGTCTAGAAGGGCTTTAACGCTAGGAAGAAACAAACGACTGTTAATGTTTTCCTTTAGCTGATCGAAGTTCTGCGGCACGCACACAAAATCCACAGAAATTTCAGCCCGTTTGAAGCTGCGGACATGAATATTTAGTCGAACTACAAAAAAAAAAAAAAAAAAGTTACCTCCCGAACGTCCGTTGTTAATCGTTGTATGCGTCCGTGAATCTACGAATGCGCGGTTTTCTCTTGTTACAAACTACTCCACGACATCTCCAAGTACTTTGTGTGTCGTTACGTAACGAGTCGACGTTTACGATGTGTTGTAACCAGAAGCAGCCTATTATTCATGGTTGGGTCCTCGAACCGTTAAAGTGTGATTTACAGCACACACTTCTCAGAAACGTTATGCTAAAGATATTACGCAGCGTTGCGCGGCTACGACACATGTGGAATTCTTCAGAAGTCGCACGTAACTCCATCGAATGAATTAAACAATTTATTTGAGATTTTCCATTGACGGAGCTGAGTCCTGTGTGTACCGCTCTCCGATGAATGCCGATTCGAGCAATTCCCTCGACGCAAAGTTCGTATTCGCAGAATACTAACTGAATCATCAGTGTCAGCTTATGTCGCATCTGCAGCATCTCTACACAGAGGCGATGCAATAAAGATCTGGAGATACACCTACCCTGGCCTCCGCGTAGTCCAGTTTTAAAACGTATTGATGACTTGTAGAACACAATGTCAGCACTTCAGCTGACGCAAAGAAGTCCGTAAGTAAAGTGTGGAATAAGACTGTGATGCACTATAGTAGCAAAGCGTCGAGCGAAGAGTTTAGGAAACTTTTTAATACAACGCTTGACCGGAACAAGGCATGTGTCTATGCAAAAGATGGTCCACCAAAACTTCATCAGTGCTGTCTAACTTGTGTTTTAATATGTCCATATTTTAAACAAATAGATGGCTTAAAAGTAATTTGAAGTTTGAAATTAATGTAATTTATTAAGAGGCCTTAAACTTTTTCTAACAGTAGCTTTGCAAACAAAATGGTACTGTAGAACTATTTCTCTTTCTTTCCCCAACGCCTTCCCAAATCGGAGCCAAATCCACCTCTGCTCCAGAGAAGTATTCGTAAATTTCTGGAAACTGTCCAATAGACCGGTATTATTTCTTATCCAATCAGGGATCGCCTCATGCAGCTCGTTTTCATTTCTCTATATCAACCTGTATGCATGTCAACGTACGTACATAAATATCGACTGAATTGCCTAATATTTGTTCTGCAGATCGTTCGGAAATGGAAGGTGCTATTCAGGGCGCATTTCCGCGGGGCATAATTGCAAAGCAATCACAGGTTTAACAATGATTAGAATGTTTTCTTCGGGAAAATGTTCGATTATTTAAAAATTTGGTCGATTAGCAATCACTGCAAGCAAATATTACTCTATGCAAATATTCTAATAATGACGTTCTTTCGCAGGATTACAGTGTATGATGTTTAAACGAATATTTTAAGTAATACTAGTTGATTATTTCATGTAACTGATTATTTACTAAGTTGTGATGCTCGTTTGTTTTTCTGCTTTAGTATGTGGAATTATAATCTCATAATAATATCTAATGATCACCGTAGTCAGCAGCGGAATGTCTTCGATTATTTGTGAAACTTCTTAATAAAGATGGTTGAGATACTTTTGGGAATCCTGTGTTCGTCCAGTAGTAATGATGAAAAGCATGTCTTTGAATGTTTCTTGCAATGGGACGAAATAGCACACTGTATTATTGTGAGCTTACAATGCAATATTATGACGTGTGTCCACAATATTACAGTACGGTTTACTGCTTTTCTACACATTTACACTACATTGACATTGCCATTATTTCTTAAAACGTAAATGGAAATTTTACTTTTATACACAAAGTAGTTAATGTTTCTGAGGTTAACTTGGTGTAAAAACCTGTATAAATGGAGATAATAGAGATACGTGACTACGAAGCATTGTTGTAATATTAAAAATAATAATAATAAAATATTTCTCAAGTGAAAAGTGACAGTCGGCTAACATGAAGTTTAACCCGATAGTTATAGAGAAAATTCTGCCAAAATTATACAAACTAATTAGGAATGAAAATTTTCCTCAAGATTATTTCTTTGTTGTGCATTGGCAAATGCCATTTCATTTCCGTTTGGGTATATAATTCAAATGTATTAATCTCCTCATTATTGATGAACGTCGAAAGTAGTTATTTAATTTTTAAATGTGGAGAAAATTGGTGCGTAAGAAAATTAAAAGCGGCTCAGAAGCACGAAGTTAGTCAGTTATTTAACGGCTTCTCAGCAGCAAATAGGTAGTAAATTTTAATTTGTGCTAAATAGAGACAACGGTTCAATTTGTTTACGTAACTTCCGATTACATTTTAATCTAATTTAATATATCAGTAAATGGATTCATAATGAAATACAAAATTTTAAGTTTGAAATTACTTTTTTTCAACTTATCCAAAATCAAAACTAACCCGTTCACAGAAATACGACGATAAGCTGCGGAAAAAGTCACTGAGTATTTAGAGTTGTATGTCTCCAGGAAATAAATAGTTTGTATTACAGACAATTTGTGGAAATTACAAAAATGTGCCTACATTTCAAATTGTTTAATGCATAAACATTTCTGTCAGCTGTAGGAGATATTTCATTTACTACCTTGTTTTATCTGTATCATTACTTTAACTATCATATTTGTGCAGTTAGTTAACAAGAACGTCACATTTTGACATTGGCGTTTAAAATGTAAACTATGTAAAAACGGTATAGTACAGAAACAAAAAAGCCACAACGTGTTACATTTCCAATTTGAATAGTAGACCTACTCGTTTCAAATAAAGCAATACAGCAATATTCATCACCATTTTTTTATTTTTTATTTGCACCAGACGTTTTTTTTCTTATTGTAGACACAAAATGTGACTAAATTTTGCTCTTAAGAAATTTTTTTATCCCTAGTTTTCGCGTAATGGCTCGTTAAAGCCTAAATTTGCATGTTTCCGTTTTAATGACTACATTAAAACAAACTGACATACCAAACTGAAAAAATTCACAGTGGATAAAGAAGTTATAGGCAACAATTTAACATAATAAAAACTCTTTGTATTTAAATAAAAATGTTAAAATTTAAAACAAAATTATTAAAAATTAAACATTTTTTTTAAATACAAAAATATTTTATTTTGTGGTTGAACTAGTAACCTACAACATCGTTATTCACTGTGAATTTTTTTTGTTTGGTAAGTGACTTGGTTTTAATGTCGTCCTTAAAATGGAGACATTTAAATTTCGACTTTAACGAGCCATTACGTAAAAGCTATGCAACATAAATAATTTTTATGAGAGAAAATTTTGTCACATTTTTTTCTAAAACAAATATATATATATATATATATATATATATATATATATATAGTAAAAATAAATAAAACACGTTGATAAAAATTGCTGTAGACCACGCCCTTAATTTTTCGCTTCCGAGCGGTTTTCTAGTTCTGATAACCGACGCGCTGAAGACAGTTGTTCTTAAAGTCTGAAGTCAGAGAGCCTGCGCTCTCGGGTCTTCGGATATTGTCGGTGACTTCAAAAGGCCACGTGATGTTTCCGTCAAGGACACGTGTGAGATGGAGACGATATCTCCTTTGCTCTTGTGTTCCGTTATCAAGCAAGGATCTCAGAGGTCCTGGGCGGCCGGAGGTATGCACTCCGACACGCATCTTCGCTTCGCCTGCCGCGGACATAAACCTCGAGGAATAAAATCCTCCTCCCCTAAACATCGCCTTATCGGCCACCCCCTGTGCTGCTCATTACTGACATACATTTAAAAATGCTGACAACCGTATGACTAATGCCACAAGAAAACAACGCATGATGTTAAGGCCATTATTCTTCGTTTCTAAAGCTTTTGACGTTAGTGTGTGGTACATAATTCAACGCTAAAAGCATTACTTTATAACTGAAAGTCTCCTGAAGCCAATTTGCGAAAACTAAACTATAGAAATCCTAGACAATAGCTTTTGCCAACGTTTTAAACAAAATTGTTTCCAGTGTTACTAACTTCTGAGGCACAATTTCTAACGCTGGAACCTCTTGCATTTAACTGCGACGCAAGAGATCACCCATAGCGAATTAGTAATTCTGGATAAATATTTACTCATAAAGATGGCAAATACCATTATCTAAGATTGTCATTGAGTATTTTATCCATATTGGCTTCGAATAAAGTGTAGAAATCAATTGATATTTTCAGCGTTTATTTATCTAACACGCTCTCTTAATATTTTATAATCCTAATGGAAGGCATAATGTAACTCGGAGGAGGAGGCAGTCATATAAGTTTTTGTATTTTTGCGTATTGTTAATTGTTATTTAAAACTTTTTTTTAAAGAAATGCAAATCTTTTTACTGATTTAAACAAGTGTGCAACCAAAATAGTATCCTATTGTAATATTTTTTGCACATTGATTCAAATATTTTGGTTTTAAAATTCCCTACGTCTTGTTTCTTCCCCCGTGTTACCATTGATTTGAATTGTCTCAATATTTTTCTGGAAACAGATTTTCCCCGGTGACTAACTAACCCCTCCCCCCACATGATCAATATCAACACTACTGTTTTAGTTAACTGTTAAACTAAATACATTTTTACTAACTAACCACGAAACCGAAAGCATAAAATTTTTTTGTTAAAAAAATTTAGACCAAAGCGTTTATACTGTTTTAAAAATAAATTTAAGATTTTTTACAAAAGTTCACTTTTTCTAGCTCATTTTGTTTTTGCACAAACAGTAGAAATTAAAAATGCAAGCGAGCGTACTGTTCGTCAGTTTATATTTGTATGAACATTATGCGTGTTTGGTAGTCGATATTACTTGAGATTACATTTTCTCAACATGAAAACTGTTAAGATTGTGTATAATTGCATAGCTGTCACGGGGATAATAGAAGAAATTGACTGAATGAAATGAGTCACACAGAAATATTTAAAACACATAAATAGGTTCTTTACTGTTTAAACAAACGCTGATTTTTTTCTTTTTAATGTTTTAAACACAAAGATAATTTATTCTTTCCGTATCAATTACTTGAAGTAACGTTTTCGTTTTTTGTACGTTCTTGTAATCTCTAAACAGTGATTTTGTCATGATTTTATAGAAACACAATGACATATACATGTCTGGTTCCTTAACACAGGCTGTATGATACTTCACAATTTTCCTCCATGACTATTGTTCATAAATCAAAATCAAAGCACAGTTTTGTTTGAGGTCACTTAAAATGTCAAATAAATTAATTAACTTCACGTACAATACAAACAAAAGTGTTTATGCCTCAATTAATTTAAGCTGAAAACTTTCTTTTGCGTGGTGTCAAGTAACTGTAAATAAATTCTTGATATAAAAGTACTGTACGTTGCAATCCCTAGAATGAAGAAAATTCGTATTGCATATATTCAAACATCATTTTATGTTACTATGAAGTACGTATTATTTGAAAAATTGAATGGAAAATATAATTGAGTTGCTCAGGAAGGATCAACAACAACACTATTTGGTGAAGGTAACGAGTGGGTCAGTTTAAAGTATTTTTAATATAGGGTCCACATAATATACTTTTAATATATTCTGTATTTTTCTAATATTATCTCCTATAAAATTTAAAATAAAATTACAACACGTTTTGCAACAAAACTCTCGTATCTGACGGTGCAGCTATTATGTTGCCTATTATTAAATTATTTTAATCCGTTCTTTATATCATTACCAGCAGTGTGCCCCGGCTTTGCTCGCGTGTGTTATTCATGACAGATAATATTTGCTTTACTTGAAAAACGTCTTTGTACACCATACAGATAGTTCAGTCAACAAGTGTTACAATGACACATCTGCTAGTTGAGCTAACTCTGCAGCAGAATAAGAAGCTTTAGTTGTCCACGCGAAAAGCAGTCTTAAGTTTGTCTTTGCCCTAACAGCGACTTCGCCTGGGCTTTATTTATAACACAGCAAAGTTGACTTTGTGAGGTAGTTACAGACACCTAAATGTAAGAGGTTAATCGAATGCAAAACGTCTGATTTAACCTGTGCACAATCATTTTTGACTGTGCCCTCAGTTACATATTTTCAAAATATTCACTTGAATTTTATAATAATTAGAAAGTTTGGAAATGGCTTTGCGGAAACGTATTTGGTGCCCCTACCATGAGATTAGTGAGATGATAATTGTGAGCTGATGTCGTCGAGGAATCTAATTGGAAAGTGAACTGCATAATCCATTTTACCCTTTCTAAACAACTATAAATAAATTGCACTAATTCGATCTGCCTTGCAGTTTTTGTGTGTCAGTATTGAACGTTAGCACGCAACTTTTACCGGAGTTCAAGCCCAGAACTAAAAAAGACTGCGTGACGAAACGCCGAAATAGTTCATGAAAACAAATTTAATTTAAAAAATAAAATATTCATGACCTGGGCTCATAGAGGTTGTACAACACTTCGTCGCGATAGGTTACTGTAGAGTAAACTCCGGTCTAATTTATTTCTCGCTGGTCGTACTTACTTTTCAAATCGTCTGCCTTGAAAGTTTCAAATTTAGTTTTATTCTTAATAATCAAGTTACCTTATAAAGCAAAAAAACTTACACATAATGTTTTAAATACTTACGTAAGCATCACTCTGACGCGAATAACACCTCAATATCTCTACTGGTTAGATATGGAGGAATAATCGAAAACACATTTCACGTATTTTCACCCCCTCAATTACGGAATTTCGAAACGTCTTGGAGTCCTGTTATATTCATTTGTATAAGTAACCAATTGAAGTGAAAATCACGACGATAGTCAATTGTGTTTCAATGATATAGACGATTCATAAAAAACACAAGTTGCCTCTTTTTACTGCTTGGTGGTCGAATTTCAAATAATCCTAAAACTACTTTTTTGGTATTTACATAAGCAACACTTTAAAGTGAGTACCAACTCTCTATCCCGAAGGATTATATAGATATCGATAGTTAATCGGAAACACTTTTAAGGTCTTTTCACCTCTTTAAATGTTGAATTTCGAAACATCTTTAAATAGGGTAGTATTCATTTTTATGTGTGTCCTATTAAAGTAAAAATCACTATGATAGGCCGTCGGGTTCGAGTTCTATCGACGTTTCTTCGGAAACACATTTCACCCCCTAAGAGGTCGAATTTCAAAAAAATCTCTTCTTAGTGCTCGCCTATGATCTGAGGGGAACCCACACAATATATTTCACAATTCTAGGTCCAGTGGTTTGGGCTGTAGTTTGATATGTCAATCAGTCAGTCAGTGTTCTCTTTTATGTATAGAGATAGCACTATTTTTTAAAATTAAAATGATTCTATTCATCTATGCTTTCAACAAATCTTCTAAGAGAACTACAAGAAAACATATATATACAGGCCCGTGCACTGAACCAAAGTTCAGGGAGAAGAGAATAACTGTGATGAATGTATAGAAACGCTGCTTAAAAATTCCCTAATTATTTTTGCTTGAAGTAACTAAAAAAAAATATTTATTATTTTTTTTTTTCGTAATCTGTATACGAAATTAAATAAATTGTGAAAAATCGTTGGATAAGTTATTACACGAGCTCACAGGGCTTTCGCTGTCGCTACAATTATAAATTAATCAAGCCGTAAAAATTTCTGAATATTTCACCCGTTTGACATGTGTTACATACTTACTGGTAGGCGATTGATGTAAAATTATGTGTATAAACACATATATGAAAAAAACGAAAATGCGTACAAAGGTAATATCGGTGATGCGATTAATATAATTTATGAAATGTTTTATAGACATAACATTAAAAATGAAATCTTTGGTTTATTATTATTATTTTTTAATTCAGTCATTCATCCGAATTTACCATTCAGACTTGTACTAGGAAGTACCATGCAGTAATTTTACAATATACATGCAAAATAAAAAGCGGATAGCGAAATGAGATTGTTACCACAGCAGTCACATATTAATCTGCGTAACGCCATGTGGTACACGAAATTTCACACATTACCTAGTCGATCGCTGGAGGTAACGGATAAATAAGGGACATTATCGTCAAATATGTCTTGCTCTGTCGCTCAGATGTCCCGTTACTTGTCAAGCACCGAAAGGAAAATGACTGTTTACGGGTTCTGACTACTTATGACTTGATTATGCCTGCTGGCTCCTGTCGTCGTTAGCAATCTCCTACTCCCTAGAGCTGTGGTCAGTAATCATTACTTGACCCCACACCGCACAGAAAGTAGTTTTGAATCAAGGCGAGGGGTTTTGGACACTTCAAATACGCCACACAACTTTTAATATTTTGCTGAATTTAAGGAGGTCTGTACGAATTATACCGAGTGAAACTTTGCACTTCGTTGATTGAGGGGTCAGTGAGGTGAAGAGATTTTGGTCAGCGCTCAACGTCGGGGTAGTTTAGTGCTGGTGAGGGGTGACATGAGGAGAGTATGGAGCGTTACTGAAATGAAGGGGTGGGGGAAACTTGAGATACCCGAGAAAACCCACCGACCAGTGGTGTCGTTCGGCACTATTCCCACATGCAAAACTTTGGGGGCTGACCCCGCCGGGAATCGAACCCGGGAGATACCCGAGAAAACCCACCGACCAGTGGTGTCGTTCGGCACTATTCCCACATGCAAAACTTTGGGGGCTGACCCCGCCGGGAATCGAACCCGGGAGATATCCGGGAAAGCCCGCCGACCAGCTGCATCGTCCGGCATTATTCCCAAATGCAAAAATCAGGGGACCGACCCCACCGGGAATCGAACCCGGGATCGCCTTTGTGGGAGGCGAGTGGTCTGACCATTCGGCCACCGCGTCCCCTTAAGGTGTACGTAAAGGTAAGGTGTCGTACGAACGACTGAACTACTCAATAGTCTATAAAATCTGAACTACTCATCACAATTCAACGGGCCATTTTCACCGAGTAGACATTTTATTAGTGGACGCATGCTTATGCATCAGTAGTCAGTAGTATGCTTTGTTTTCATGTAAATAATTATAAATAGTTATTAATGTGTTATCCGGAAGCTAAACGTACTATCGCCTAGTGGTGTATAAATAGACGTCAAGTAATAAAATATCTACTCGGCAAAAAAATCCAATAGCAATAAGATAGGTACATAGTTCTGATTTGATCAAAGATCGAATATTCCGGTCCGGACCTCGATGTTGATTACTGACAAAAACGTCTCACCACTTTTAAATTTAAATATTATACGATGCTAAAATCCAACTATTTCGCTGCCTAAAATCGTAATATTAGAAAGCGAAAGAAAACATTTTTGACTTTACTCAAAGTTGCACTCTAAGCCATAAAAACAAACCATTAGTATTGACTGTCGTACCTGGACCTCCGTGGCTGAAGATTTTACTACACAGCACAACCGCCTAGACTTAAGCGTTTTTATTGTTACAAATTCGCAAGGTACGCTGAGAAATATAGGTATTTGACGAAATAAACGAAAACAAGTCAACTTTTTTATTTACAGCTATCTACACCAAAATGCCTGAATGTCCCCAACGATCAATGTTACAGTTACGAATATAACACAAGTTATGGTACTGGCAAATGAAACAAATAACTTAGTTACGTTGTACATAATAATTATAAATTCAAAACAATAAAGTTTCTACACACGCTCTCTGTTCGCGACTGTCTTTCTGCATACTCACAAACGGTGGGACCAACGTTCTAACTCGGAGCACCGCGATAGTCCTCTTTATGTTCCAGAGCACCCATCGACACTACTCCTTGCCTGCTCTCGCAACCAAGACGCCTCTTGGCAAAAACTCTTCCCGCCTGTGGCACATCTCCTTTACATACTCTTGATCAAGAGTCCAGAAATATCGTGGCAACTCTCTGTCTCGGAGCTCCGAGAAACATGTCGCATCAGAGGAGCAGTGAGATGGCACAAGAATTCTCTAGGTCATGATATCTACTGTTTTCTGAGTCATTACGAAACTTGATACATGCGTGCAGCTGGCTGCCGCGGCATTTCACAAAGGGAAATGCGAGCCGCACAGGGCGCGCCGAGGTTCTTTAGTCCTGCCGCCTCTGTATCAGGTTACTCTGCTCGCACGATAGTCGCAGGTCGCAACAGTATGTTTAGCACATACTTTTGTAGCCTCAGGCTTGTCAAATGCATGACACTTAACGTAGAGATAAATTTGCGTGCAACTGTGCATATGCATGTATTTAAGTTATTAATAATTTTTTTTTTAATTTTCCAAAGAAATTGTTACATCGGGATAGCTTGGTACATAATTAAATAAATTATAAATATTTCTATTGCACAAATCACGCCAGGAATTACAAAAACGTATACGAAATTGTTAAGGTATGATTACAAATAAAGGCATTTGCGAGCATAGCAGTTTTGCTGTACAAAAAAGTACATTTTTGTGTATTTATCAAAAGCATTTTTACGTCTGCGTCATTAAAATACTTTGTAATTTGTAAACA
Organism: Medauroidea extradentata; assembly: GCA_003012365.1. Taxonomy (NCBI): domain Eukaryota; kingdom Metazoa; phylum Arthropoda; class Insecta; order Phasmatodea; family Phasmatidae; genus Medauroidea; species Medauroidea extradentata. The sequence continues at coordinate 2,726 of PNEQ01062441.1, read as the reverse complement.
AAACTACACATTTCGTTTGATAAAATAATTAATAAGCATAGCGGTTACTTTGGCAGCAAAATATTTTGCTAGCACAGGTTCATATTTATTTGGCAATATTTACTACAAATTCTCAAACAAATTCCATTGCAAGGAAAACGTCAGACATGTACCCTAATCACACAGCGAAAGACTTTGTTTTCCTTTGTCTGATATCTGCATGAGAAACCTTCCACTTGGTTGATCATAATACACAAAATTAAGCGACTTTAAATCGTTCTCAGAGATTTGCTAGACAAACACAAAAACAAACATTAATCATTTAAATAAAGTCAACTATGTATCGAGATTTCGAAACAGTAATTTTTGTTTTGTTAAACGTTAAATAATGTTCTACCGGCTAGAAATCAAGTCTTTATGAAGAGGTGTGGGGTAGTAAATTCTTAACAGCGAAATCTTGAGCACTCGTTTGGTCGATGTTATGTGATAATGGGGCAAAGGCAGAATTAATTGGAGAATTAATATGGGAGAATCCCGATAAAACCAGCCAAGTTTCCCACACACAAAAATCCAGAACGACCACAGCAGGAATCGAACCCGGACGGAACGCGAAACCTACCTACTTAGCTACCTACCAACCCACACAAAAGCACATAGTTGAAGAAAGTTCATTAATTGCAGGTGGGGGTTGATCTGAAGTCAGGTCGTTCTACAAGAAGTTAACTTTCTCCAGAAACGTCAGGTGATAGTACCGACTTGAATGATTTTAACACCAGGCAAACAGATGTATGAAGCACGCCAACAACACACTTTCTAACATGTGTATAGCACTTTCACGTTACGTTGCCGTCACGCCACGGCAGGAGCAGATATGTTATCTGTGATGCATGTCTTGAGTTCTGTACATCGTGGGTTAAGTCCAGTACTCTAACTCTGGTTGTTGAAGCCGTACGTGGTTGTGGGAGAGGAAAGGTGAATGGTTGTATCGTCTACTTAATAAAATTCTAACAGTGACTGACTGACAGACAACGCATAGCACAAACCGTTGCGTCTGGAAGCACGAAATTTCGTAGAAAGAGATCTTCATAGGTCGTAAGTAAGTACTAAGAAAGGATTTTTCGAAATTCGAAAATTAAGGGGATGAAAATCTGTGAAATGTGTTTTTAACGGATACCGAAAGTCTCAATAACCTAGAGCGCTGTCGTAAGTTTTTTTTTTTTAACTTCAAAATATTGCGTAAACAAATACATATTGCCCAATTTCTCGATTTTCCGAAATTCTAAATCAAGGGGGTGAAAAGACGTGAAATATGTTCTCAGTAAATTCACGATTACTCTTATACCAGTTGAGATGTGGACGTGATTTTTGCTTCAGATTGAAGCTGACATAAATATCTAAAATTTTATACAGTAAAGAATTTTTCGAAATTTGTCCTAGAAGGCCATTAAAAATGAAACATGTTTTCTAATTATTCCTCAGTGTCTCTTAAACCAATCAAATTACCGAGAGGTTTTTTACTTCAGAACGATGGTTCTAAAAAATCTAAATATCGTGCACTAGGATTTGTCGAAATTGACCTTGAAAGCCGTAAATAAAATAAAATATGTTTCCAATTAATCTTCTGTACCTCTTAAACCCATTGAGATATTGAGAGGATTTATTCTTAGTATATATCGAAAAATAAAATCAGGATATTTTTGGAATTAAGAGAGTAAAAATTATTAAAATGTTTCAGAACTCCCCAGAATTGGAATGACACTAAGAAAAAATAAAAAAAATATTACTCTTTACCCTCCTATTTTTTAACAAACCTCTTTGAACTTAGGCCTGTACGCACATAAGAAAGCTGACGATTGCTGCGTTAAAGTCTATGGTGTGGGCGATATTGGGTTCTTATACCGTGTAAGACATTACGACAGGAAATTAGTATGATATTAAACACGCTCATATTTTAGGAAGCTGGATGATTGTATCCTTTTCTGTTTGAAGCATACAACTTCTATATCGTTCAACTGACCATCATGAAAAAAAAAAAAAATATATATATATATATATATATATAAAAGGAAGTGCCCCACTCACTGACTGACTGACTCACTCATTCATTCATCATCAACGCCCAGCCCAAACCACTGGACCTAGAAACGTGAAATTTTAAGGGAAGTTTCCCCTTGTGGCGTAGGCGCGCACTAAGAAAGGACATTTTGAAATTCGGCTATTAAGGTGGTGAAACGGGGTGAAATGTATGTTTTGCAAATCTTTGATATTTCTCGAACCCGACGGGTTATCGTTGTCTTATTCACTTCGTTAGGTCGCAAATACAAATGTCTAGAAACGAATTTCAGGATTTTTCGAACTTTTTATATTAAGGAGGTGAAAAGCCGTTTAATTCGTTTACAGTAAATCCTCTCTTCCTCTTAAACCACCTGAGATATCGAAGTGATTTTTTCTTTAAAATGAAGCTTACGCAAATACCTAAAAAGTAGTTTCAGGATTTTTCAAAATTAGTTTTTGAAAGCCGGTAAAAAAATAAAACAGTTTTTTGATAAATCAGTCGTATCACCTAAACCGTTAGAGATATCGAGGTGGCTTTTGTCTTATAATGAAACATAAGTAAATACCTAAAAAGTAATTTAACGATTTTTGGAAATTCGTCCTTGAAAGCCTATAAAAAATAAAACGTGTTTAAGAATAATCTTTCGTAACACCTGAAATAGTTCAAAATATGTTTCCTTTTTATTTCTTGC
>PNEQ01062440.1:0-64432 GCA_003012365.1 Medauroidea extradentata | reverse complement strand
GAAAACACATTTCACGTATTTTCACCCCTTTAAATAAAGAATTTCGAAACAATTTTGAGTCCTGTCATAGACATTTGTAAAAGTAACCAATTAAAATTAAATTACCGACGATAGCCAATTGTGTTTCAAAGATATGGACGATTCATAAAAAACACATTTTGCCCCTTTTTACTGCCTGGGGGTCGAATTTCAAAAAAACCTAAAACTAATTTTTGGGTATTTACGTAAGCAATATTTTGAAGTGAATATCAACTCTCTATCCCGAAGGGTTCGATAGATATCGATAGTTGATTGGAAACACATTTAAGGTCTTTTAACCCCCTTAAATGTTAAATTTCGAAAAATCCTTAAATTGGCCAATATGCATTTTTACGAGTTTCCTATTAAAGTAAAAATCACGATGATAGGCCGTCGGGTTCGAGCTCTATCGACGTTTCTTCGGAAACACATTTCACCCCTTTTCCCCCCTTTAGAGGTCGAATTTCGAAAAATCCCTTCTTAGTGCTCGCCTACGACCTGAGGGGAATCCCCACAAAAAATTTCACGATTCTAGGTTCAGTGGTTTGGGCTGCAGTTTGATATGTCAGTCAGTCAGTCAGTCAGTCAGTCAGTCAATCAGTCAGCTTTCATTTTTATATATATAGATAACTCTTTCGGGGTGAATTTATACTGGGTGAAGTGCTGATTAAATAGACCATAAGAAGCATTTTGATGATTATTTTAACGTTTATACATGATTTTTTTGTTTGTTTAATATTTGTTGGTTAATCAACATAAGAACCTCCTTTTAATGGATTATATTTAGTTATTCTTACCTCTAGATTCAGTATTTCGTCTAGTGCCCAATTTAATCCTTCTTTTTCAAATTTTTTCATTTCAGCTAAAATTTTAATATTAGCATTTTTGTAATAGTCTTCTTAACCAGTTGTTTTTAAAATAATTTAATTTTTAGTTCTAAAAGATGCGACATGATATTCTCTCAAAATCATTTGAATATCGAGCGTGAAGTTTGAAATTTACTTTTAAATTATTGTGTTGCTCTAGTTTTTTTTCTATTTTGCTTAATACAGTTTGTGTCATATCAGTAAGCGTTATTGTTGGATCTATTTACCCAGTTATACTATCAATAGAATTAGTTTTTAATTTATTCTCAAATGATTTTTGTATTTCACGTATTTCATAATTTTTTATTGTATCAATTTTTTTAAATTTTATTTGCTTCTTCTATATGTTTTTGACTCGCTTCGTGAGTTTTTTTTGTATAATTTATTAAATGTATCTCCATAAATTTAATATTCTATCATAAACTTTTCTGGCGCTTCTTTTCCTAAAGCCTTTAGATGTATTTTATTAAATTGTTCGTAATTTTTTGTGTTTCTTACTATAACCAATTCCACAAATTTTGTATTTTACCATAACCTTTTGACTTTTAATTTTTGTTTTATTTTGGTTTATTTTTTGGTTTAATTTTTTAGTTATTGTTAACTAATGGTGAAAGCCCAATGTGTATTCTACTTTTTTCGTGACTTTTTTTTTGTTTAAGTTATATTCAATACAAAATTTTTCACATTTTACTATTATATTATTTTTATGTTTTTTTTAGTGTTAAATGTTTTTTTAGAGAGGGTTCGTAATAATTTTCATAAATATGACATTTAATTTTTTCACCTTGTATTTTTCTCCTTGAAGTTCTTTTTTGGCAATTGTCGTATATATTTACGAATTCTACTTTCTAAATATTTTTTTTTTTATATTTTTGGTCTATAATAAACATTACAAGTTTCACATCTCTCTTCTTCTGAGCCGTTCTCCATATTTGCTTCTCGAGTTTATTTGTTCTTATTTATAAGAGGAAATTTTTTTCAGATTTTTAAATAATAAAAACTCGTTTTCAAATTGATAGGCCTACTTATTTTTTTATTTGATCAAGATTTTTAGAGCCATTCGTTTCCCACTAAAGGTAAATAATAGAGTTCTAGGTTCAAAATAATGGCCAAAACAAAAACTACTTCAGACAATTTAAGTTAATAGATACAAAGTAAATACTTACTTTAGCAAATAATATTCACATTAGATTACAGATATCCATATATGCATTACTAATTCCAAGCATATAACCTACATCTAAAATGTCTGTATGTTTTTAGCGGACCCAACTTGTCAGACGTATATATTTGTGTGCACTAAGTTTAAGAGCCGGGAGTGAGTTCCGCAATGTGGCTGGTAAACTGTTCCAAGCTCGAGCAACAGAGACGGTAAATGACCTTGACAATGAATTATATTTGTGGGTAGGTATGGTTTAGATGATTCTGATCGTGTGTTGAAGTGGTGATTGTTCCCGGATGTCTCTAGCCAGCTTGTCAAGTATTCAGGGACGGCATCTGGCAATGAAGGCATTTTATAACCCAGAGTTAGACTGCGATGTAAACGTCTGCCATTGAGACGAAGTCAGTTTGATTTATCCAAATACATGTTCTTGTGGCTTTAAGGCCAAACACAAAACGAACACAGGCATTTTGAATGCGCCGTAGTTCCGCTGATATGTTTTCACTCAATTCGGAATATACTACGTCACAATAATCAAGTACAGGAAACAAGAGGGCCTGTATAAGTGTAACTTTCGCAGTGTGAGGCAAGAAGTACTTTTTTCTGTTTAGAGTATGTAAAATTGAATACGAGGAACGACAAATTTTGGCTACATGACCTGTCCATGAAAGATCTTCGTTGAGGACGACACCAAGGTCAATAACTTCTTTGACAAGTGGTATTGTTGATCCCGCGGGTTTTTATTGAGGGTAGGGAAATCGCACGACATTCCTTGAGAATCCATTTAGAAGTCAAGAGGATACATTGTGTTTTTGCAGGATTTAGTATATATATATATATATATATATATATATATATATATATATATATATATATATATATATATATATATATATATATATATATGCAGATCGTCATCATACAAGTGATAATTGCATTTATTTAAGACAGTCGGGAGTTGGTTTATGAAAAGAGAAAATATTAATGGTCCCAGAACCGAGCCTTGTTGTACCCCACAATCAGTACTCTTCCACGCTGATTGTTTACCACCTGTTACAACACACTGCCAGCGATCTTGAATGTATGACTGCATCCATTTTATGGCGACTTCTGAGAAATTAAATAACGAACCGTGTTTGTGTAGCAATATTCTGTGGTTTACTGAATTGTAAGCTTTACTGACGTCAAGTAGAGCTAATATTGTCGCATGGCGTTTATCAATAATTGCCGTACGAATATCGTCCACAATATTTACCAACGCGGTGCATGTGCTGTGCTGCGGGCAAAAACCTGACTGATAAGCATTAAGAAGATTTTTCTTATTTATGTATGAGCAAATTTGTCTGTGAACTAAATACTCTAAAGCCTTGGAGAGCGAAGGTAAAATGCGTATTGGCCAGAAGTGACCTGCTTATGAAGATTTAGAATGCTTAGGCAGTGATTTTACTATTACGCGTTTCCAGCTCGATGGAAAAGTATGTTTACATAATGAGCTGTTGAAAATATCCGTAAGAGCAGGGAGCACTATAAGAACATTTTTTGTGTAAAACTAATGTTTACTCCTTTGGCATCAGACTTGATTCGCATTATTGATTTATAAACATCTTCTGGCAGTAAACAACAAAATGCGAATTGCTCGTTGTCGTTTTTTTCCTGTTTTGTTAGCATTATCAACTGGCTGTGAATAGTACTCATTGAAAGTACCCGGAAATATATATGTCTGTAAATTATCGAGTTGTTTAGAGTTTCCGATTCCTAACTGACGAAATGTTAGCATAACATCCGTTGCGACCTGCAAGCACCAATCTGGTAAGCAATTATTGCATTTTAACTTTCCTCACCAGCTGTGTGCAATTATTTCGTAGCTTCGTGTATGCTTCAAAGCTGTTAGTTGTTGGGCACGCATTTCTAAGGTTGCGTTTGAATATAGAATATCATTTATTACGTTCTTTCATTAGTTGTTTAATGTAATTCGTTAATCGTGGGCTCGGTGGTTTTGTTACACGTCTTCTTTTAACAGGGACTGGAATATTAAAATGTTGGACTAACATTTGATTAAAAATAAACACCTTGTCATCCCCTGTGAGTGCATTCAACACATCGCGCCAGGGAATTAACGCAGAATGTTGTTGCAATTTATGTATGTCAATATATTTGTAATCACTGTAAGTTATAATCTTTAGTTGGTAATTTGGGGACTGCAAAGACATAGGAAGGTATATTAAGTCATTGTTTGAGAGCCCACGCACGGCGATCTGTCCATGGGTTGCAACTAGCCCAGGGTGTGAAGTGAACATGAGACCAATCCAGGTTTGTGAGTCCGTGGTAAAGTGGGTAGCATCGAGCTGACTCAGCGACATGTTTAAATCAGTGAACATATGCAGTAAGTTCATAACTTCATTGTTTTCACTTAGCAAGTTAACGTCAAAATCTCCCATAACAACACAATGGCCATAATTAGATACACAAAAGATAAAGTACCTTCGAAATCCGACTTCTCACCAGATCTTGGGGACCGATACACCAATGCAACGAGTAACTTCGTTTCTGGCATTGTCAGCTCCTCAAAAATATATTCTGGCTTTGGTACGGGTTCTGAAGGAGACGAAAGAACGTCATTTCGAACATAGATTTCTACGCCACTACCCCTTTCATAATAACGGCCATTGTGAAAGAGAGTATATCCAGATAATCCAACCAGTATTGAAGGAAGTCAAGGCTTTAACCACGTTTCACTCATCAATATCGCATATATTGATAACGGGGTGGATACGGTTCTAACCTCCTCGATATGGCGTGGTAAGGATAAAGCATTAATGTGCGCTACTTGTACACCACATGAGACTCTAGAAGGGCGTCGCGGAGATGCAGCTGAAGACATGACAATGGTGGCAGGCTACCCGCAGGGCACCGCGGCTCAGAGCTAACCCCACCTGGCGAAGGACTGTGAATGGCAGGGTAAGTCATCATTGATATTTTCAAAACGGTGTACACTTTTATATGTTGAGCATCATATGGCATATCTGAGGAAATATTTCTCCGGATTTCATAAAATTCAGTACACATATTACTACATACTAAACTGACTTAAGGCGGATTGATCCCTGTCAGATCGGATTTACGGCTTTCCTTATAAATCAGGGACTAGAGAGATTGTTGTACTATTATCACGTTGACAAGGCATAGTTAATTGTTTCTTTCACTTTTGGAAATCCATATGGCATTGCTTTTATTACTTTTATGACCTCTGTAGTCGCTCCCGTAAATATTGCGGTTTTTCCTTGTTAGCTGTTTCCCATTGCAAAATAATGAATATATTATGGTTCCAGCCATTTTAGAAACTCTATTAAGTTTGTATGTATGCCCTATCATGACAAAAATTTTGATACAGCGACTGGAACAGGAGTTATCGAGAAGGTAGGGACCAATACCCCTTAACCTACATTCATAATTTTATAATGGCAGACATTTTCTTATTTTTTTCATTGTAAACTATTACAAACATAAAAAGATTGTATTATTTCTGATTTTCGTCTAATTCGGCGCACACATTCTACATACTACGCTGACTCGACGTTTGTATATTTCGTGTTTCTATGTTAATATTTTCAAAACGGTGCCAATGTTTATAATTTAAGCGTACACATATGCAATGGATGCTGTTTGACTTATTTCGATCCATGAGGTATCTAAGGAACCATTTTCACACTTACCTACTTCATACTCAGTACATGTAGGCCTGTAGTAGTACTTACCAAGGTGACTTCGTTTTTTAAGTTTTTGTTCATGCCGTGTTCGTATTTTCTACATGTCGGCCATATGAATATATTATGAACATACGAGATATCTAAGGAATCATTTTTCAGAGTTTCATCAAACTCAATCCTCATGTAGACTATTACTTAGTTAACTTGATGTTTTTTGTATTTAGTTTACGTCGTATTCATATTGATGCCAATTTAACCATATTTTGATAGCACGAGATAACGGAATAACAATTTTCCAGAATCTAATCAAACTTGGCAATCACGTAGTACCTAGAACAGCTACATCAGTTCAATGTACTTTGTTTGTAACGTATTTAGTTTTTAAGAACTGTTGCTTTTGAAATTTTATTGATCACGTGAAAGACAGCAAACAGTTAACCTATAATTTAAATCCGATGAAATTGTCGGAACATAATTTTTATATTAAGTTTTCATTACATTCTTTCTTAATAACATATCTGCAGTATTTCTATCTTTACAACAAAACCAAATTTATTGTACATTCACTCTTTTTGCGGTATTTTACTACACTAAAAATGTAAACAAATAATGGTTTTGAAGAATTTCAGAAACATAAATATAATATTATTCATTTGCAATAAAGAGAACGAACTTCATTGCATACTTTTCCTTTAAATTATGTCGGAATTCCATTAGGGAAACTGAAACAACAATATACTTTAAATATCGCTGTAAGTAACCATGTTTGAAATTATAAACTATTTGAATTTATATGTTTTTATTCAGGAGGTTGCCACTGACCAGCTCAGGTTTTTTTCCCCTTCATATTGGTGTCACTATCCTGGATAGTTTCTATAACTGTGTATTCATTACAAAATAAAATCCACTGATCCACTATGGATAGAGACCGGAAAATTTTGCGGGATTACTGACTTATAGACTAGCCTTCAAGATTACATGTATTCTCAAGTAGACAACAGCTCCTCATTGGCTGCTCGCTGATACAGCGATACCGCATGAGTAGGACTGCATTTAGTTGCTTCTTTTGAATTGTATAAGCTCCCTCTAGATGACATCGAGTAGTTCTATGACCAATTGCGAAAGTGACACGAAACTACCGTTGTTTGAACTCAAGCTTGTGCACAAAAGAAAACAGGAATTTTTAATGGAAACACAAACTTTAACCAATGTTGATAATAAAAATAAAATATCCATATATTGACGATTTATATTAATACGCTCTATTTGGATTTAGTAGTCGCAAGTTGGTCCCGTTTTATTTTGTGTACATTGGTGTAAGGTTAATTACACAATAGGTTTGAAAGAAAATGTGTTTTCTTATGGGAGATTTTGGCACTGGGAAAATTTCTGCCGCTAATTTTGCTGCTATCGCTGAGAGACCAGACAAATACGAAACTGTAGTAAAATTTAATTGAAATAGGCTTGGAAATAACAGAAGTAATTTGACTTAAATTTAAAGTGAAAAGTAACCAATTTCGCGTTTTAAATGATCAAATTTGAGTAACTTAAAATTCAGGAAAGCTCTGTAAGTGTTCAGTTTGCATCCATTAGCGATACCAGTGCTCAATTTTCCCTGTGACAAACATTTAACGTTGATCTTTCTAACCTGTATTAGAATTAACCTTACCTGGAGTAAGAATGGGAGCACACAAAATAATATTTATAATAGTTTTGCAGACTTTTGTAAGGTAGGAACGAGACCCATTATAGTGTAATGCACTGTTTAGATTCGTATTATGGTAAGTAGTTAATGACTATTGGAACACTGTCAAATATTTGGAATACAGCAAGCTTAATTTCATTCTCAGAAACTAAATGATAAATTACTGAATCCTTATACTAAATTGAGTCACAGCACAATTTAGTAAATTACAAGTGGCAGTTGGAACACAGACTTGTTCGAGTAGTGGAAGAGTACACAGACAGGAAGACGCATGTAAACAGATACTTCTTAAAACTCAGTAATCTGCAAACAAGCTAAAACATCGATGCTGTGTGTTAGTCGTGGCTGGGGTTGTGTACTACGACGAAGATTCTGTGTAGTTATTATTTAGGTTTCGTATACACAGTACGGAAACCTAACAGTGAATAATTGTCACAGTGAGTTACATCTTTCTTCACTGCAAAGAAATTACGCAATACCATTCTTGTACACCTTCTTGCTTATGGTCGCCGTCACCTGTTGTCTGCCCGAGCGAAGTGGTGCAACGGGCCGACCCCCGTGGCTCAGTTGGTTGAGCGGCCGGCTTTGGTCCAGGGGGTTCTGGGTTCGATTCCCAGGTCTGGCTGGGTATAAATTTGTGTTTGTCCATTTGGGTCTCAAAAATTGTCTCTATACAAATTGTCTCACGAAAAGTACTGGGGTCACTCTAATTACGTTATATTAAAGGGGGGAATTTATAAAAAAAACGGTAAAACGTTGGACTTGCATTCAGGAGATCCCGGGTTCGATTACCGGCTCCGACCATCCTGATTTTGATTTTCCATGGTTTCCCAAAATCGCTCTAGGTGAATGCTGGGATGGTACCTTAAGGGCTCGGTGTACAGCAATTTTCAGCACAATGTTTTTATTTTTATATTCATATCGGTTTTTTTCTCGTTTAAGACATAAAATGTGTCTAAATTTTTCTTAACGAAAATTTTTCATCTCGCATAGTTTTTTGCGTAATGGCTCGTTAAAGCCAAAAGTTGCATGTTTCCGTTTTAAGGACGGCACTAAAATCAACTCACTTTACCAAACTGAAAAAAAAAAAAATTTCACAGTAAATAACGATGTAATAGGTTACAAATTCAGCTATGTCAAACCACAAAATAAAATATTTTTGTATTAAAAAAATTGACTTTTTCAAATGTTTATTTTAAATGTCAGCATTTTTATTTAAATACAAAAAATATTCCTTGTTTTACGTACGTGATATTGTAACCTGCGACGTCTTTATCCACTGTGATTTTTTTTAAAGTTTGGTATGTCAGTTGGTTTTAGTGTAGTCCTTAAAATGTAAACATGCAAATTTTGACTTTAATAAGCCATTACGCGAAAACTACGAGAGATAAAAAATTTCATAAGAGCCAACTTTAGTCACATTTTGTGTATAAAATAAAAAAAAAGTTCTGGTACAAATAAAAAATGAGAACATGGTATTGAAAATTGCTGTACAGCGCACCCTTACGAAAGGCCATGACCGACTCTTCTCTCAGCTCCCGTCATTGTACCAAGTTATGTTTCACCGTATCTAATAACCTAACTGTCGACGAGACGGAAATCCCACTTACCTTACCTTCTGTTCTAAGGCATGTTTTTCTGGGTTGGTGCAAGGACAATACTCGCTGATTGGTGTATTGTCATCTTCTGTTATACCAAAAATGTGTCATTTAGATTGCCCTTACACTAATTACGATCCGTTTGGTCTTATTTACTACCTGTGTACATAAATTCCCCTCTGTAATTTTCTGTGTTCTGCGTAACTTTTCGCGGTCTCCCAAACAGTATATAATATTAAAGATTACTATCAAACAAAAATTATTCAATCTTAAAGTTCCTAAGTGATGTTGCGATAGAAAAGATTTAAATTATTCTTTCATAATTTTTTGTGTAGCATAAATGTTTACAATTATTTTTCAACTTGAATGTGTATACATAAAGTATAGAAGTGGCAAACAATGTTTTTTTTAATGGTAGAAGTATTTCAATAATTTCACATAGCGTTATTTTTTGTTTGTTAACTTTATAAATGAACCATTGAGAAGTAGTCAATTTTAACATTAATTCTCCATTTATTCCCTGGGTTTGCAAACTTTGTAGGCAGAGTACTTGAACAAAACACAAGGGCAGATATCGTTCCCTCTCTAATTGTTTTAGGTAAATTTTAACTGTTTCCTCTAATAAATAGTGGCTGGGAATGGTTTAGAGTGTCTCTGTTTTTCTCATATTTCGCAAAATACGTACAGCGTGGACCTCGTTACTTGATGTCAGCTGAGTGAGTCATTTGCGCCCTTTAGCAGCACTGAAGAAGATGAACCGAAGGGCGGCGTCAAGACACTACCTCTTGTGCCCGTTCTCAAGAATGTCTTTTTTTCTGCTCCTTCTCCCCTTTCGTTCTCCCAGCCACTAAGCCGCTGGCCATCAGGACGCCTTGCACGTCGAAGAGTCGTGGAAGATAGCGGCCGAAATCGCCCTCCAGGACATGGGCAAGTGCCCGTAGGCCTACTCGCCGGAGAACGACCTGCTGATACCTGGAGGGCAGGGCATGTGTGACTATCGAGTCGAGCTGCTTCACGCTTCAACACTTGCGAACACTCCGGGACTCTTCTTGTTGCTCCCATGTGGATGGGACGATGCAGGATCAAAGTGACGTCGGCTGCCCTCAGAAGGACATACCCGAAGCTTCTTGCCAGCCTGAAGAGTGATGTAGTGAGATTTGACGGAAGGCGTGTGGACTGGATATGGGAAAAGAAAAAAATGGAAGCACCTGTAGAATATCTTTTACTCTACAAAATACGTTCAACATGAAGAATGCTTGCACTGTAAAAACACTTTCGTTGCCACAGCAAAATTTTGGTTCAGTTATGAGTCACTGCAAAGTAACTTTGTCGTAAAGGTGGTAATCTTGCAGTAAAGAAAGGGGCCGCGGTGGCCAAATAGTCAGACCATTGCCTCCCACCAAGGTGATCCGGGTTCGATTCCCGGCGGGATTGGTCCCCGGACTTTCGCGTGTGGGAATCGTACCGGACGATGCCGTTGATCGGCGGGTTTTCTCGGGGATCTCCCGTTTCCCCCGCCCCTTCATTCCGGTGCTGCTAAATACTCACCTCATGTCACCCCTCATCGGCGCTAAAGACCTCGATGTTAAGCGCTGACCAAAATATCTCACTCGCGCTCTCTCTCGCTCATTCACTAACTCACTCACTTGCAGTAAAGAAATCTTGCCGTTCAGCCAAGCAAATATTGAAAACGTATGTTTTGTATCACACTTTGTCTTAAAAAAAATTTTTACTTGAAAATAATATAAGATTTTTTTGTAGCAAAGATATATATTTTTTTTTTAAGATAAAGCTGGCATTAAAAATTCCAACACTATCTGTACTACTATTATTTCAAATAAGTTATCTTAGCAGCAACATTTTTTGTTAACATTACTATATTTTTTAAACAAAGATTTTATGTTCAGCAAAGTAACTTTGCAGTGGTACATTTTACTGTGGCAAGGAAAGGTTTTTACTGTGTGTGCAGAAAACCGTGTAAAGTTTAGCCACCAAGCCAATCGCGTTCGTGAAATTGTTGGCTTGCCTCACGATGTTGCTTTCTTTCCAGTATCAAGGGTTGTCCCTTGTGGTACACGTAGAAGCCTGACTGATCCATGGGCTGTAGTTAACATCAAATGGCCGTGGGGCCATATTCTCTGCCAGAAATGATTTTCTTTGTAAAATGCTTTTTAAAGTATGGGAAACTCGGTTGTCGAAACTGAAACCATTTACATGTCGCACTGTAAAAAATCTTCTTTGCCAATACACAAAGTTTGTTTGAATATATGCCACTGCAAAGTAACTTTGTCGCAAATAAAATTACAGTGTTAAGTAAGAAATGTTAATAAAAATTGCGTTACAATTAAAATAGTTCAATGTAACATTTTTGGTACTGTCCATTGTAGTTTTTTTATGACTTATGTTGGTGGATTTATGTTGGTGGAAAAAATTTCACAAATAAAATACAATAATTTTTTTACTTTACACTTAAAACAAGCGTTTTCTTTGCTGCAAAGCTACTTTTCAGTGGCTCATTTTCAAACATGCTTTGTGTTGTGGCAAAGAAAGTGTGTTTATTGTGCACGTGTGATTCTTGGACAACGGTTTCCGTTACATTTCCCAGGACAATCTGTGGAAAAATGTCAAATATTCGCACTAATTGAGTAGGTATACTTTGACCTGAACTTTCCAATGAGCTGCCCTGACCATATAGCTGACGATTAAGGACACTGCCTACCCGGAAGAGTTGGCGAGAGTAAGTACAGGGATTTATATGTAATGTTATATTTTACGTGGCTCAGTACATATCAAACCTGCGTGTGTGTTGACTGTTTATTTTTCTTCTCGGCGTGAGGCCCATTGTTGGACCTTTTAGGCTGTATTTTCATTTCTCTAAAAATTTTTGAGCAAAAAAGTCCTTACATTAAAAAAAAAAGAAGTAAAAAACACCTGCTAATAATTTAATTTGTAATATTTTATTTACTGTAGCCATAGTTCCGTCTTCTTCATACAATAACTCGTGTCTGTACAAAGCGATATTGTGAAAGGCATAAATAAACTTAGCCAGGGATCCGATGTAGGCAGCGTCTCACCCTGCGTGTTAAATATTCCATTTACAGAAAAAAAACTTTCTTCCATTGAGATTACTAAATAAAATCGTGCTTTAACATTATACAAAAGCCTTCGGCATAAGTCGCTAATTTTCACATACGCATTACCATATGACTTTGAAAAGGCGAAAACATATTCGTAGTTAAAACATTGTATACATGACTAATAGTGTAATTAATATTGATCACATATTATTCACTTATGTGTTTTAGCAACGTTAATTATACATTTTACTATAATGAGATAACTATACATTTTTAGTATGTGTTTTTTTTAAGAACCTATCAACACAAAAAAAAAATTAACTCCAACTTGGCTTTTGTTACCCAAACTTTTAAGTTTCGAACGAATATAATGCGCACTTCCTGGAAAAGATTGTTGCATCTTTTCTTCTTTTTATATTCATTTCTTGCAGGCGCGGAAGAGAAACCACTCATTTCTCAGAGTTATCTGTTTCAAAATTTATGGTTTGATATTATACTTGATTTTCAGCCAAGCTGTAATCATAGGTATGGTACTTACAACTGCAGTAAACTGCACACTCATTTGCTTAAAATAGGGAAGGGACACGGGATATTGCCTACGACTTCACAGATACCAGTAAATACACTGTAATAATGTTTACGATTATGTTCAATAAGCATCAATCTACGTGTTAAAAAAAAGTAATATCTTATACTGTACTAGCAGTGCGCCCACGGCTTTGTTCCTGTGTATTACTCAGAGCAGATAATATTACCTTTAATTGAAAAAACCTCTTTGTACACCAGATAGGTAGTTAGTCATCAAGTGTTAGTTGAGATAGATCGGAGCTACAAACAACTGCGCCACATAAAGTCGAAATGATTCATGAAAACTAATTTTAATAATAAAATGTTAATTTCCTTGGCTCATAGATGATGTACAACACCACATCTCGATAGAACTGTGGGGGCTACGGTGGTCGAGGGATGAGACCTCTCGCCTCCCACCAAGGTTCCTGGTGGGGCAGTCTCCGGATTTTCGCATGTGAGAGACGATGTCGTTGGTCGGCGGGCTTTTTCGAGGATCTCCCATTTCCCCCGCCCTTTCATTCCGGCGCCACTCCGTACTCACCTCATGTCACCCCTCACCAGTGCTGAAGACCTCGATGTTAAGCGCTGACCAAAATATCTCACTCACTCACTCGATAGAACTGTAGAATGGAACTCTACGTTCCTGGCATTTTCACCTCCTAAGAGAGAGAAATTCTAAAAACCCTTTAATCACATTTTAGACTACTTTACTGGTGTCTTTTGACCTTTAAAAACGTGAAAATAGCCCGCTGAGTTCAATATATATCGTAGATTAGTTGAAAACACATTTCATCACTTTTCACTTCCTTGGGTGGGGGGAATTTCGAAAATTGTGAAATTACTTTTCACGTGTTTGAGTAAGCATCAATCTTAAACAAAAATCACGTCGCTATATAAAAATCAGCGTAGACGATATATATCGATTGTGAATCGATAACACATTTTATCCTTTTATTACCACTTCGGGACCGAATTCTGAAAAAAATTTTAATGTTATTTCGTATATTTACATAAACATCAATATAAAGCAAAGAGAACTTCGATATCTCGAGTGGTTCTGTAGATATAGAGTAATAATCGAAAATACGTTTCACGTATTTTCTCCTCCTTAATTATCAAATTACGAAATGTATTGAAGTCCTGTCATAGTCATTTGTACACGTAACCAACTGAAGTAAAATTCATGACGATAACCAATGTGTTCCAGTGATATAGACGATTCATAAAAAACGTACTTTCCCTCATTTTACTGCTTGGGGGCGTGATTAGGGCATTTACGCAAGCAACATTTTGAAGTGAAAACCAACTTTCTATCCCGAAGGATTCGGTAGATATCGATAGTTAATCAGAAACACATTTAAGGTATTTTCACCCTTTAAATGTTAAATTTCGAAGAATCCTTACACTGGTTATTATGCATTCTATGTGGGCCCCATTAAAGTAAAAATCACAATGATATGCCGTCGGGTTCGAGCTCTATCGAAGTTTCTTCGGAAACACATTTCACCCCTTTTCACCCCTCACTTGCCATGGCAACACGATGTAAAATTTCCCTTTGTTTATTTGTACTGCGATGGCTATTTTTTTTAACTTGCTGTATAATGAATGCTTGAGATGTGGGGTAGTTATAGACTCTTAAATGTGAGAGGTTAATCTAACAACATAACTTATTATTTACCCCGTGCACAACCATTGGTGACGGTGCCCTCAATTACATATTTTCAAAATATTCACTATAAACTAAATGCCATTAGAAAGTTTTGGTAGGAAAATGTTTCGCGGAAACGTATTTGGTGCCCCAACCTTGAGATTAGTGATGTGAACATGTGACATGAATCTAAATTGTAATGATAAATGCACTAATTACATAAACTAGAAAATAATATAGACCTACTCTACTAAGGGTTTTACCCTCTGTAATAATTCACTCCCCACAAGAGAATCTGATACAATCAACAGCTTGATTGATCAAGTTTTAACTAACATATCACAAATATGTATTTCATTTTCAACTATTAACAATATTGATACCTTAAGTGATCATAATATGCTTATTGTTAATCTTCTCGAAGTTTAAACAATTCCTGGTGAATGTGCAAATATACTTAATGTAGATTACAAAGCCCTTGCCAGAAACTACTTGTGTTTGCTTAAGCAGATCCCGTCTTCAGATAGGCCAAACTTAGCATTGCGACATATTTTGTAATTGCTAGAAACTGCAGTCGACAATTCTAGTAGATTTATCAGACACACTAGAAAACATTTCTCAAGTCCTTGGGTCACTCCTGAACTTAAAGCACTTAATATATAAAAAGTTCAAGAAAAACAAGAGTTGTAATATTATCAAAGAGAACTTAAGGGTTCTTAACAACAGACTAACCACAGTTGAAAGAAAATGCTTAAGAGAGTATTACACTGGACTTTTCAATAAGTATGCTGGTAACCAAAAAAAAAAAAAAGTGGATGCAAATCAATAATGTCCTTATCAGAAGAGCCAAACATAAGACTTCAATCAACTCAATCCTCAATACTAACAATACTCTGATAACTGATCTCTTTGTTGTTGCTGACACACTTTGTTAGTTCTTTACTAAGGTAGCATTGAGTCTGAATACCAAGATCTCAACATTTCCTGACGATGGTATCAACACTCTGGAAAAAGCTAAGAACTCTATGTTCCTTCATCCTACTAAGGAGTCAGAAGTTGGAACCCTGATCAAGGGGTTACGGTCCAGTACCAGTCCAGGTTATGACGGGATTAGTGTTTCAGCATTAAAAACTGGTGCCTCTTACATTATTTCAACTATAACAGCTGAAGCAAATTTAATGTTAGAAACAGGAGTTTACCCTGAAGTTTTAAAAATGGCAAAATTATTCCAATTCACAAGGGTGGTACTAGAAATGAACTCAGTAACTATCGCCCTATATCAATTTTGCCCACTGTTAACAAAGTGTTTGAAAAAATCACATATACTAGGATTACTACTTTTTATCAAAAACACAATTTCATTTCTTGTAATCAATACAGCTTTAGACCCAATTACAACACTACACTGGCTACACTAAAGCTAGTTAATAAAATACAAAACTCAATTGATGAAGGTGGTTATGCAGTAGTCCTGGCTGTCGACCTATGTAAAGCATTTGACATGGTTGACCATGAAATATTGCTAACAAAGCTAGAGTACAGTGGTGTTATAGGTCCATCTCTACAACTCACAAGAAGTTACCTAACTCACAGGATACAATATGTTTATGCAAATGGTACTCAAAGTAGATTTCGGAATGTTATTAAAGGGGTACCTCAAGGTAGTGTGCTCGGTCCTCTACTATTTTTTAATATATATAAATTATATTAGTAACCTAAAGCTTCGTGGTGAACTCCAACTATATGCAGATGATGCTATAATCATCTACAAGTACAATGGGAGTATAGACAACACCCTGAGCCTGCTGGAAGAGGATATGGCAGTATTTATTTAGTATCGTAGACTAATTAAATTTATTATTAATCCTAAAAAAACTTCCTGTGTAATATTTAACTCAGCCAAGAATACTCTGAGCACTTCATTCAAACCTAAAATCCAGCAACATTCTATTTCTGTAGCAACTAACTTGAAATACCTTGGACTAATCTTAGACAAACATCTTAATTGGAAAGAACATTGTTTGCTCATTACTAACAAGATTCTCCCTGCAATTGAAGCCATCTGGAGATTACATGAACATGGGTTTCCCAAAAGGATAAAATTGCTTACTTACTACTCTCTTGTCCATAGTCATCTACAATATCTGAGTTCGGTTTGGGGCTCTGCCAAACAGAGTGTACTTAGACCTTTGCAAATAGCACAGACTAAAGCATTGAAAGTGGTTTTTGGTTTGTCTAAATACCATCACACTCAGGACATTTATACTACCAGTAAAATTATACCACTCAAAGGCCTCTTTTCAGTTAATATTATTACTGCTAAATCAGATTAAATCTGGTAAAAGTCACTCTTATGATACCAGAGAATCTAAACATTTGTACCTGAAACAAGTAGGCTCCAATTATGGATTGAATTCTCACACGTACTCTGGTTTAAAATTATACAACTTTATACCCGAAGAATTCAAGACAATCAAATGTATGCATATTTAAAAAAATAAAATAAACCTGGATTATTGAAAGTATTTCAGATTGGGATGATATTTTAATATCTTAATGTTTTTAACATATGTCAGTAGAATTAAACAGGCAGTCAGTATCATGCTAACTTGCTTTGTGTTCATTTGTGCAAATGTTAACTTGTGATTCAGGAGGGAAAATGTCATGGTTCTGTGTATAAGTTTTGTAAATGTTCCTTGTTTACCTTTATTTACATATCTGCAGTACAGAATAGTTATATTCTAAGTAGACTGATCTGCATTACTTGACTTTTCCTCCTCAGTGTAACATTTATTATTGATAGTCACTGCCGTGGTTTCTTTAACCAGTTCTAACTGTTTTTTGCACTGGTATCTGTCTCACACATCATAGTTATCCTAACAGTACTGTTATGTGATTTGATATGTTGTGCTGTATGGCTGGTTTTATCACCAATTAACTATTCTTATACTAGAATAGCCCATAGCATGATTGTCCTTATTAACATATATATTGTCTTAGCGAGTCCTTGTATACACATATTTTTGTACGATGTTTCTATTCTTTCCCAGTTATTGCTTGTCCATCTTTATTATTACAATTTTTATGGTCCTGTCTCCACTTAGAGCATTAATGTTCAAGGAGACACACAAACTAAATGTTTACTGACTTATGTTCTGATTGGTATTGTATTTTACATGTTAAATAATAATTGTACTTTGTAAATTATTGGCGAAAAAATAAATAAAAATAAATAAATAAACTGATGTCGAGGAACCTAAGGGGAAAGTGAACTGCATGATTAATTTTACTCCATTTAAACGACTACATACAAATTGCGCTAATTCAATCTGCCTTGCAGTTTTTGTGTGTCAGAAATGAAACTTTGCACACAGTATTTAACGGAATTCGAGCCCAGAACCTTCCGGAATGTAGACCTTAACTACAAACAAATGTGTCACGTATCATCGAAATAATTCATGAAACCAAATTTGATTTTAAAAATGACATTTACATGTCCATGGCCTAAAAACGTCTCGATAGGCTATTGCAGAGTGAAACTCCTGTATAATATTTTTCTCGCTGGTCGTACTTGCTTCTCGGATCGTCTATCTTGAAAGTTTACAAACTTTATTTTATTCTTAATAATAAATTTATCTTATAAAGTAAAAAAAAAACTTTCATGTATTTTTAAGATACTTACATAAGCATCACTCTGACGCGAATAACACCTCAATATCTCTACTAGTTGGGTTGAAGGAAAACAAATTTTGTGCTTTTTCCCCCTTTTGGGTGTCGAATTTCGAAGTATTTTAATTTCACATCTTACATATTTGTATAAGTACCCAATTGAAGTGCAAATCACGACGGTAGCCCGTTCAGTCGAATCAAAATTGATCATTCATTAAAAAACACATATTACCTCTTCACAGTATTGAAAGTTCGAATTTCAAAAATCTTAAAACAGTTTTGCGATCCTTTATGTAATCAACACCCTGAAGCAAAAATTAGCTGTATAGGCCTATCTCTACGGGTTCGATAGATGTCAAGGATTTATCTAAAACATATTACAGGTCTTTTCACCTCCTAAGAGAATGAATTTCGAATTACCCTTGAATCGTGTTTTATAATACTTAACTGGTGTCTCCTGGACGTGAAAAACACGACAATAGCCCATTGGGTTCAAGATATATCAACGATTAACTAAAAACATATTTCATCACTTTTTACACCTTTTCACCTCCATAGGTGGAAAATTCCGAAATTTCCTGAAATTACTTTTCAGGTACTTTAATAAGCATCAACCTTAAACAAAAATCGCGTTACTATATACAGATCAATGGGAACGCTATAATATATCGATTGTGAATCGAAAACACACTTTACCCCCTTTTTTATAACCTCTTTGGAGACAAATTCGGAAAATGTAGTTTGATAGTATTTGGTATATTTACAAAAGCATCAATTTAAAGCAAAGGGCACTTCGATATCTCTATTGGTTCGATACATATAGAGGAATAAACGAAAACATATTTCACGTTTATTCACTCCCTTAATTAAAGAATTTGGAAACGTCTTCGAGTCCTGTATTAGATATTTGTATACGTAATCAATTGAAATATAAATCACGACGATAGTCAGTTGTGTTTCAGTGATATAGACGATTCATAAGAAACACATTTTGCCCCTTTTTACTGCTTGGGAGCCGAATTTGAAAAAATCCTAAAACAGCTTTTTGGGTATTTACATAAGCAACATTTTGAAGCGAAAGCCAACTCTCTGTCCCAAAGGATTCGATAGATATCGATAGTTAATCGGAAACACATTTAAGGTCTTTTCATCCCCTTAAATGTTGAATTTCGAAAAATCTTTAAATTGGCTAATATGCATTTTTATGTTTGTCCTATTAAAGTGAAAATAACGATGATAGGCCGTCGGGTTCGAGCTCTATCGACGTCTTTTCGGAAATACATTTCACCTCTTTTCACCCCCTTAGAGGTCGAATTTCGAAAAATTCCTTTTTAGTGCTCCCCTATGACCTGACGGGAACAGGTAACCACACAAAAAATTTCACGGTTCTAGGTCCAGCGGTTTGGTCTGCAGTTTGATATGCCAGTCAGTGAGTTAGTCAGTGTTCTCTTTTGTATATAGAGATTAAAATGCACATTCGAAAATTTTTCAACTTGCGTGAACGATGTCTGCTTAGAAATATCAGTAACAGAACTGTACATATGAATATAGCTGTTTGAGGTCTTCCACTAATTTATAAAAGTTATTATTTTTCGCTGCCGAAGATTTGTGTTTCCGCGGTCCTTTTTATGTGTGGTAACCCTGGAACGTTTGTAAACAGACATCACACACAGTTTTATCTTTAATATGACGCTATTACATGATTGTGTCTTATAGAAGCGAACAACCAGCGAAAACATTTACGCCATCGTCTTAAGGTTAAGATGAGGCGCGATACGCGTGCCTGTGTCACCTTTAGTTCTTCCGCTCTTGTGGGCCTCGGATGCGTACAATACGTTCAACTAAGTGGATGCCTTAAAAAGTATGACATTTATTCCTTAAGGGCGCGGTCTACCGCAATTTTGATCATCATTATTTTATTTTTTATTTGTACCAGATATTTTTTTCCTTACTTTAGACACAAAATGTGACTAAATTTAGCCCTTATGAAATTTTTTTATGTCTCATAGTTTTCGCGAAATGGCTCGTTAAAGTCATATTTTGCATGTTTCCGTTTTAACGACTACGCTAAAACCAACTGATATACCAAACTAAAAAAAAATAACAGTGGATAAATACATTGCAGGCTGCAATGACATGCTCATAAAATTAAAGAATAAAAATAATTTGAATTAAAAAAATGCCAAAACTGAAAATAAAAATTTTAAAAATCAATATTTTTTTTTAAAATTCAAATAATTTTTATTCTTTAATTTTATGAGCATGTCATTGTAGCCTGCAATGTATTTATCCACTGTGATTTTTTTTAGTTTGGTATATCAGTTGGTTTTAGTGTAGTCGTTAAAACGGAAACATGCAAAATATGACTTTAACAAGCCATTACGCGAAAACTATGAGAGATAAAAAAATTCATAAGAGTTAAATTTAGTCACATTTTGTATCTGAAATAAGAAAAAAAATCTGGTACAAATAAAAAATATAAAAAAATGGTGATGAAAATTGCGGTAGACCGCGCCCTTAAGAGCGCCGCCTACCACGCGCTTCAAATGTCTGTCATACATGTGCCCATTGCGTCAATGTACGTAAAGAAAACATTCTTCGGACAAGGACGGCATGTCGTTGTAAAGACATTATTCTAATTAAAAATACTGTTCAAAGCCCTTCAATATAGCTTAAGAAACGGTATTTTCGGACTGTTGTACTTCAAAATACACTAACCGGATATATGTGAAACTTAGAAACGTACACAGAACTTCGGTACAGACATTCCACCAATTAAACATTATGGCCACCGCTTAGAGTCCCTTACAAATGGTCACCGTTTACAATGCCGTGGAAATAAAACTGATCGGCGAGACCTTTAAGGTCGCCCTTAAAGCTCTGTCACTTCTGAGCCTCTAACGCAGGTAGGAGGCGCCGTTAATTAATTAAGTGAGGTTAAGTCACCTGTCGAAACTACATTTATGCCAGCACAACGGTCGTAAAAGTACAGGTCTAGACACTCGCCTATCTAATAATGTATTTTACTTGACCCCCTTGTTGTTTGGCTGCAGTTCACCAAGTTACCAAGAGTGTTGCGCGTCTTTGGCGCTGCAATCAGGGCGGTCGGGCTCAAACTCCGCCCACTTTTTTTCTAGTGTTTACATTATAAAGTAAATTAAGATTACTGGAGCCATGCTTTAGGATTGTGAGCGAAGGAAGTATTTCATAAATTTATAAAAAAAACGTTTTGATAAATTGTTTTTCTTTATAATGTAAACACTGGAAAAAAGTGGGAGGGAAGTGGGCAGAGTTTGAGCGCGACCACCCTGATTGCAGCGCCAAAGACGCACAACACCCTCGGTAACTTGGAGAACTGCAGCCAAACAACAAGGGGGTCAAGTTTCCAGGCGAGTGTCCAGACTTGTTCTTCTACGACCGTGGCCAGCACTGACTTTTAATCATCTCATTGCGACCCACATTGCAATAAGATATTCTAGGCTATTATTTCAGTATCCTGAATATCATGAAAAAACAATTTCGCTTTACCAAACACTCAAAAACACTTCATATTTTCCCCCTCGTTTCTATTTCTGTATTAACATCTTTCTCACTTCATTGCAAAAATAGGGGTTGATCCGGAAGTGATATCTTTAAAGGTATCTTAGCCCTAACTAAAATAACGTAACATCTGAATCTCTAGCTTTGCACACACCAAGACTTCCGAGGTATTCCTTCGAAATGTTTCATATTTTCATTCACGTTAGTTTCACACAGATTCAGAAGTGTAAACTTCGTAAAAAATTATTCATAAGTGAGAAATATTTTTCAAACTTCTATAGCAGTAACAGACTACCCTGCGACAATACAGCACAAACATTCCATTATTTTTTGTCTTCATCTTTGTTCTCCAATCAACTGTGGCGGTTTAGTCGCATGTATGTACTGCAAATGCATCATGTCCTGTCAGTGTGACTGATTTCTGTGGTCTGGTCTCTTCTCTTCAACCTTTTCGGCCGAGCTTGAAATAGTTTACTGCGGTTTCTGCTCCGCGCACCAGATATTAACCCCCTGCCTACTTCATTTCAGGTATCTATTAGTTTCGTGTAACCGACGTTTGCAAACCGTCAGTTGTTTCGGACACTAACAAAAATGTTTTGGTGACAACTATTTTTTAAATTGGTAAACCAGCCATTCATACGTAGGATTAGATAATAATTATTTTTGCCCCTGAAGATTATATTTTGTTCCTAACAATATTGCAATACTAAAACTAGCTATAATAATATAGCGGTTAAGGTGGCGAGTAGCAATTTGCTGAACATTTAAGCAATAACTTTATTTTCTATGAACTGTATGGTAAGCTTTGTGAATGAAAAGTATGTTTAATGAATCGGTGTTGGGCTGTAGCTTCAACATTATATTATTAAAACAAGGACGGCGACAATGGAAAATAAAAATTTGAAATTTATAAAACGGAAAAATACAAAAAAGATATAGTGATTTATTTACAATGGCTAATACGTAAATATACAGACATATACCAGTTATTCTTATTTTTAAAATACATTAAAGCTCTGCACGTTTAGAGTCATAATGTGTTTAACTACGTGTGTATCCGTTAACGGAGTAACATCACACAGTAACTCTATATATATATATATATATATATATATATATATATATATATATATATATATATATATATATATTATTACTTACCTGTTTGTTAGAGGGGGCTGGTGCATATAGTTTATCTTAAGAAAACATTACCCTTTTTCTCTTGTCCTCCCTTCGTTCCGAATACAAAAAGTAATATTTAAATGAAATAACTGCAAAGTTGGGGTTGTAGGAGTTGGGAAGAATGAGGTGGGGTGGGGGAGATGAAGTGGTGGTATTCGACCAATCCCAGCCTCTTAGACGACGTAGCGGCTCCCCGACAGCAAAACCGGCAGCACGGAAAACTAACCACAAGAATCTGCCTTACTTTTCAAATCTCGCACAAAAACAAGGCCAGGGGAGAGGCGTAGGGACTTTAATTAAAACGTTTCTTCGTTCACAGTACCGACAGGAAACAGATCGGCATTTTTATGTGTACTGTGCGTCTCTCCGTTCTGCAGAACAGTTTGCACGGGTGGATGGGTAAAGATTTGAGGGTGCTTACAAGAGTTGCTATGAAATGAGTGAAATATGATTACTAACAAGTTGGTGGTAGCAGGGAAAGGGGGAGGGGGGACTCGCCATTTCGATCCGTCATCTACATCGGCGGACTCAATCAGGATTTTCGCGTCACTGACCTACTATCACATATGTCATCACTACAAACAAGGACTTCTGTATACAACAGTCTGTGTTAACATTTTCGCAACATTTTTATTCATAGATTGACTACTATAAAGTATGACTTAAATACAGCCATGCACTAAACCCAGGGTTATCTCAGAACTTGGCATATTGTGAATTTAACATTTTGCGTATTATACTCACTAAAAAATAATAACATATAAATGTTGTCGGCAAAAGAAAAGTGGGTTACTTGCTAGGCGTAGGCTACTTGTGCAGTTTTAGAGATTGTCATATTTAACGTTCGACGATTGTAGAACTTGATTTTACAGTATGTTATTTATTTTCGTATAGATTAAATCTGGACTTATGCAGGGGTTTAACCGGATTTTTGTATTTGGGAATCGTGCATGACAGTGTCGTTGGTCGGTGGGGTTTCTCGACGATCTCATATTTCTCACCCCCTCCTCCTTCTGACCACTCATTCCGGTGCTGAAAATTGAAAACCTAGCTATTAGCGCTGACCAAAATCTCTTAATTAATTTATTTATACAGAATTCCCATAGTTTGCCTAGTATTTTGAAACACGCACAGTTTTGACATAATAATTTCCAAGTCACCTAACTGTCGTGATGGTATATTTTAAATACTATACGCCTTCATGTGTTGCATTAAAACAAAATTTGTAAACATCGCCGCTAGGGTGTTTTAGTCTATGGATTTGTAGGCTGGCAAAGGATAAGGACTTGAATATGGAGCATGATTTGTAGGTCGGTCAAAGGAAAAGTGCGTTGTAAAAAGGAAATAACTAATTGAAATATTCGAAAAACGTAACTACTGTGCGCTTCCTAGTTCTTCAGTTTGGGTGCTGGGAGGTACGGTTCTCAAGTTCCAGTAACGTCATAATGGCTAAGGCAACTGGAAGTCAAATTTGTATGTACGTATATATGTGTGTGCATATACGTACACATTATGTATATAAACACGCCAGAAGCCGGCCTCCGTAACGTGGTCCGTAGCATGCCGGCTTACGATGCGAGAGGTTCTGTATTCGAATCTCAGCACGGGCATGGATGTTTGTGTCGTTTATTGAAGTTTAGATAGTTTGTCCCTTATTAAGCCTTATAGCATAAAACTGGGAAACGTAATTAAACCCTCTAAACTAAACATAAATTACAATAACACGTCAGATGACACCAGAAGTGTATTACTTACAGAGACCTGAGCAGTTGGTAAATGTTTTAATGTAAGCTATGAGTGCTTTAGTTGTATTTTAACTACTGTGATCTGGCTGTTAATGTCCGAGTAGTGTTAATATTGCCTGGAACCCTTGAATGAACTTTAGATTCAGTGATTTTCTTTCTATTAAATTTCATCCGTATTAATGATTTCCTGTATTTAGTTATCTGTAGAGAATTAATAATTTCATTGACCAGACATTTCTCTTAAAATGGTACATAACAGTATTAATAATATTAGTCATAACAAAGTTCGATTTGTTTAATAGAAAAGCGATATTTCATATGTTGTTAATACATAATTATCATATCTCACCGAATCTGCCTGCCATAGCATGAGAAATTAACACCTAATATGTTAAAGCATTTAAAATATAGTTAAATTACATTCAAAACACAAATACGTATGATGATTTGTGTTCTTTTTTCCCCGTAAATTCACTGTCATGCCGTATGACCCTCATACCAGATTACGAGTCAAAAATAAATATAAATTTTTAAGGGCGCTACCCACCTGAGAGCTGTGGCGTGAGCAAGGGTAGGTCAGTCAAACTAGCAGTACGCTCGCGGCTTTGCTCGCGTGTATTACTCAGAGCAGATACCTCTTTGTACACCAGATAGATAGTTCAGTCAACAAGCGTTAGAATGACAAATCTGCTAGTTGAGCTAATTCTGCAGCAGGATAAGTAGTTATAGCTGTCCCCGCGAAAAAGAGTCTTTAAGTTTGTCCCTACCACTAACAGCGACTTCGCCTGGGCCTTATTTATAGGCACAGCAAAGTTGACGTTGTGGGGTAACTACAGACTATTTAATGTAAGAGGTTAATCGAATGAAATCCGTAATTTACGTGGCATTAAGACTGATTTGTTTTTCAAAACCTTCGCTTAAAGTTAAGTGGCATTAAAGAATTTTGGCGGGATAGTGTTTCGCTGAAATATAAAAGTATTTGGTGCCCATCCTTGAGGTTAGTGAGATGGTATATGTCGACTGATGCTGTTGAGGAACTCCAATAGATAGTGGTCTGAATAACCAATTTTCATCTTTTTTGAACGACTTCATCCAAATTACACTAATTTCATCTGCCTTGCAGTTTTTTTGTGTCAGACCTGCACGTTTGCACAGCCTTTAAAAGGAATTTGAGCCTAGTACCTCCGGAACAATAGATCGGAGCTACAAACAACTGTGCCACATAACGTCGAAAATATTCATGAAAACTACTTCTAAAAATGAAATATAAATTTCTAGGGCTCATAGAGGTTGTACAACACCGCATCTCGATAGAGCTGTAAAATGAAACTACAGTGAAATTTAGTTCTCGCTGGTCGCACTTGCTTTTCGGATCGTCTGTCTTGAAAGTTCCCAAACAAAGTTTTCTATTTAATTAAGTTATCTAATAAAATTAAAATCTTGCATTATTTTTTTAGGTGCTTGCGTAAGCATCATTCTGACGAATAACATCGCAAGCTTTATACTGTTAGATAAGTATAATCGACTGATAGAAAACAAATGTTATGCTATTTAAACCCCTTTCGGTGTCAAATTTCGAAAAATCTTAATTTCACACCTTAAATATTTGTTAAAGTATCAAAGGGAAGTAAAAATCATGACGATAGCTCATTCAGTCAAAGTAAAATTGATAGTTCATTAAAAATCACGCATCACTCTTGTACAGTACTCAGAGTTCGAATTTTTAAAAATCATACAATCTTTTTAAGGCCATTTACGTAATAAACTTTCTGATATATATATATATATATATATATATATATATATATATATATATATATACATATACATACACACTAGATATCTCGATGGGTTCGATATATATCGAAGATTTATCTAAAACATATTCCAGATCTTTTCACCTCCTAAGAGAAGGAATTTCGAAATATCCTAGTATTACATTTTAGACTACTTTACTGGTGTCTCTTGGAAGTAAAAAACATGACAATAGCAAGTTTGGTTCAAGATAAATCGACGATTAATTGAAAACTCATTTAATCACTTTTCACCCGTTTTCACCTCCTTAGATGGGGAATTTCGAAATATCGTGAAATTTCTTTTCGGGTATTTGAGTAAGCATCAGTCTTAAACAAAAATCACGTCGCTATGTACAAATCGAAAACACATTTTACCCCTTTTTTAACCTCTTTGGGGCTGACTTCGGAAAATATATGTCAATGGTATTTGAGATATTCACAAAAGCATCAACCTAAAGCAAAGAGCACTTCGATATCTCGATTGGTTCGATAAATATGGAAGAATAATCGGAAACACATTTCACGTAATTTCACCCCCGTAATTAAAGAGTTTCGAAACGTCTTCGAGTCCAGTCATAGACATTCTGATACGTAACCAATTGAAGTAAATATCAAGACGATAATCAATTGTATTTCCGTGATATAGACGATTCATTAAAAACACATATCCTCCTTTGTACTTCTTTGGGGTCGAATTTCAAAATCCTGGAACATCTTTTTGGGTATTTACGTAGGCAAAATTTTGAAGTGAATACCAACTTTCTATCCCGAAGGATTCAGCAGATATCGATAGTTAATCAGAAACATATGTAGGGTCTTTTGACCCCCTTAAATATTGAATTTATAAATATCCTTAAAGTGGCTAATTTGCAGTTTTATGTGTGCTCTATTTAAATAAAAATCACGATGATATCTTCATGGGTTCGAGCTCTATTGACATTTCTTCGGAAACACATTTCACCCTTTTTCACCCACTTAGAGGTCGAATTTCGAAAAATCCCTTCTTAGTGCTCGCCTACGACCTGAGGGGAAACCACACAAAAATATTCACGATTCTAAGTCCCAGTGGTTTTGGCTGCAGTTTGATATGTCTGTCAGTGAGTCGGTCAGTCAGGGTTCAGTTTTATATATAGAGCCAGTCAGTCAATGTTTATTTTTATATATAGAGATTATATTTGGTGGTTACTTTTAATGATATCGCTTTCGTAAGAAAACAATGTCCTGTTTTGAGAAGAGATGAATATTGCTACAGGAATTAAAACGCAGAGATAATTTATGAAATATTCTCTTATAGAGTGTTTGTAAATGTACATGCTTGTTTGGTCATTATTTTTGGAGGTAGATGAGGGAGGGAAATCGAGAAATGACGATTATGGTACTTTCGCTGGCCTAACGGAAATGGAGTAGAATTCCATAATGTACGTTGTCACATGTGGAAATAAAATATTTTTGTATCTTTAAAAATTTCTTGATTTTATATTTTAATTTCAAATTTCAGCAATTTTTTTTCGATACGTAATTATTATTTTTATATAGAATACCTTGTAGCCTACAACATCGTTATTCGCAGTAAATTGTTTCAGTTTGGTATGTCGGTTGGTTTTAGTGGGGTACATAAAACCGTAACATGCAACGTTTGATGATTACGAGCCATTATGCTAAAACTACGAGAGATTAAAAAATTTCATAAGAGCAAAATTTAGTTACAATTTATGTCTTAAACAAGAAGAAAATATCTGGTTAGAATATAAATATTAAAGTAGGACGATGAAAATTATTGTAGATTGTGCCCTTAATGTAGAATTAACTACTGTAGCCCTATTTGTTTTGTAGAAGAATGATGCTCTTTTCTCCTTCTACAGATAGTACAAGCAAGTAGACAAGAATGTTGTCCCTATTTTAACAGACGTACTTTTCTTTAGTGAACAGTTTAATACAGCCACTGTGCTTTCGCATTGGAAATTATACGTTGCCACATTATTTCAGGGCAGATTATTTTTAAAAATGTTCTCGGTACTACATAGCCATATGAATTACGATGCGACTTTTGCAAACTCTGCACCGAAAACAAAAGTGATACTTTGCACCTGCACGGCAAACTTACACCTCCGAAGATATTTTTGTTAAACGTTTTGGCGAAGGAAAAGTGAACTTGTCCTGGTGTAGATTTTAGTTAATATTAAAAATTATCAGCTATGGTTTACTATTTTTTCACCCTAAGGCACTAAACCCAATATTATGAGTAAAGCAGATAAAAGCTTTTCCTAGCGGATACAAATATATCCCAGCTTACAGTAGTTACATGTTCTATTTATTAAGACCGCTAAAGTGATAAAATTTATTTTAGGGATATATTATTGTTTAATGAAGCGGCACAAAAGACACCTTGGTATAACATATCGTTTCATAACATTCTACACGACTTCATCATAACAATTTATAAAAAACGCGAGTTTTAATTAATCTTTGGCGCGGTATTAACTAAAACTGTACCTTAAAAATTAGCTCTAAAATACAGAAGAGTAATATTAAGAATAATGAAGCATGTCATATCACGTCATTTTCACGACATTAATAATTATTTAGAGCTTTTAAGGGCGTTGGTACACTGAAAACAGAGAAGTTGTTAAACTGCTCGTGATTCTTGGCGTAGTGACCACTGTAATTGCATGTTTGGAGTTAAATGCTCTTACAACGAAGTATACAGCTGCAACTGCAATCATTTGGAATTTTTTTTTAGGATTTTAGAAGCTTAAACACTTTCCGATCGCCCGCTACAGAACGTGTGATTTTGTCACTTCACACTGTATAAAGGAAAGTATGGGGTTATTTTACAATTTCCACAAGAAAATCATTTCGAATTTGATTTCATATATCTCAACTCTAGCTTCTTACCCAATCACAATATGAAAGAACCACGTTAACATTAATACTTTCCTTTTTGCAAGTTGCCGTAAAAATGTATTCTAATTAGCTTAATTGAAACGAATAAGTTTCTTAAAATTTTAAGTAATGACTGCAGTTTAAGACGTGATAATAAAAATTAAATTTGAACAGTATCACAACTTTAGATATTAATTTATAGCTTTCACCAATCCCCTTAAGTAACATTGTATTGATGTACAGTTTATATCATTCGTTTCATTTTTTAAATTTAATTTTTTATATTTGTCTTGCCTTCTTAAAGACTATTATTTCATGTTCCGATACAATTGATTGCCATGATATAGAAATATAGAAAATAATATTTTACATCTTTAACAACCTTAAATAACTTATAGAAAACTGTATCTTTCAGAAATTCCCGATACTATATATACATATACAGGGAGAGTCGTTAATATATACTAACCCGGCAGGGTGAAATCAAATAAATAGGGAAACAATAATTTAACGTTGGGCCTATTGTAACGTATGACGGAGTTGTACGCCCTTAAAGATGGAGGTGGGAAATGTGTAATTGGACATTGGACAATAATATCTCAATCATGTGTAACTGAGTAACGAGATTTAGTATACAGACTACTGATGTAGGGATAGACAACAGCAAAAAATTATGTTACAAAAAGAACATCCCTTTAATACTTTAACTAGGGGTTTACAACCCCTTTATGTTCAGAACTTTGTAACCCTTGACGTTAAGGGACTGGACACGACACGTAGATGATCAGCAGGAAAACATTAACAGATATGGTCACCTTGAGAAATCCTGCAAAAGTGAGCCCTTTCCTCAGAAATCACATGTTAAGTTTGGAAGTAGTATTATGGGGGCCTGTGTGGTAGGCAGCCTGTAACAATTTCGGGTATACAGTACGTGTATACATGAAGTGTGACTTATATTTTAGTACAGATGTAGCAAGCGAACGGTTAAGAAGGTACTGCAGCCAAGTGCCGACATTGCTTTGGTTACTGTTGTATCAAGTACCAATGCCTACTACTCGATCAAGACAACTAATCATGCCAGAAATATCCGAACTAGTTGGCAGATCACTAATCACCTTGCGTAGCTGTACGCTTAATGATACACCACACACCTGGTCAAATTTCAGTCGCACAGTTAGCCTACGTGTAGCCAGAGTTATAATATTATGATGCCTGATAACAGCGTGGTGCGTTGCAAAACAGTGCATAGTTATTTAGTATTTGGACATCGCAGTATTTCATTGTGATGGACGCTTACCATCGTGTTTTCTTGATTAAATCAACCGATAAACATAGAATGAATAACAAGACTGTATTATCAAGTAAACAGAAATGCACTCGTGTTTAGTGTGAAAAAAAAGTTGAAACAATGTTTTTTTCCCATATGTGGTTAAAAATTACGTCCCTACTCTTGGAACACGTTTGCTGATAATGCGAACCCGCGTGAGTTTCATGGGATAAATATAATCTGAGAAACAATTACCCAATGAAATTGGTTTGGTTCAATAAATGCAAAACCAAAGGCAATTACGTACGGAAGAAAACAAATGACACTGTAGCTAAAAATTACTATAAAATGGTGTGTGTGTGTGTTACTTTAATACTTTGTGTATTGAAGGGATTTACATATACTTTAAACTATAAGTCATAATAGGAAACATAAAAAAAATAATACCCGGTTCCAACCTTCTTGATTTTGGTTTTCCATGGTTTCCCAAAATCACTCCAGGCGAATGCTGGGATGGATTCCTTAACGAAGTCCATGGACGATTTCTGTCTGTGATAACACTGACTGTAGACAATGACGTCATGGCCCACTTAAAATATTGCAGGAATTGAACATTCTCATTATATTTGGACTGTAATTTAAATGTATGTGGAGTACTTATGGCGGAATAGGAGGAAAGCTTATTACTGCTGCATGAAGCACAGTAGTGTCGCTTCAACACAGGCTATACTGTACTCTGTGAATGTCTTCTCACCTGTAACCTGCCTTCTACTCAGGGCCAGGCGCACTTCCCTCCTGAGATTTGTATCGGTCGTGTAGTATGCGTTTGTGGTTTACACTACAAGCAAATAGTCACAGTCTGTATGATCGAATAGAGTAGCCGATGTGCATCTCGCGTATGGTGAAATGTTGTGTGATGCATATGCAGTGCGTCTTCGATATTTTGAAAAGTTTCCTGCCGACGTTTACCACATGCACGTTCATTCACGTCATCATCAGCTTTTGCATGAAACAGGAACTGTACACGCAAGTTTTCACATTGTTGCCCGACCTCAATTGAACGTCGAGCACAATGTATTACACTGTGTTATTGCAAATCAATATATACCAGCACTCGATGAATTCATAATGTACTGAACGAATCATAATCGACAGTAGGTCACGTTTTACGGTAAGACAGATTGCATGCATTTCACTTCCAGCCGTTGTATATACTTCCTTCTGATCGGTCTACTCGTTTGCAGTTTTGTGAGTGGTACCAAAACCAGATCAGGCAAGTACCAGATTTCGTCACGATAACTCTTACTCACCGAAGAAGCATCTTTTACTAGGGAGGTGTCTTCAAGTTACACAACAAGCGTGCGTGGGCTCATATCAATCAACGTGAAACAGAGGAATCACACTTTAAAACGCTGATTTCTGTGAATTTTTGGGCGGGACTCACCGATGGGATACTAACTGGACCGCACATCCTTCCAGCACGTTTCTCTGTAGCTGCATATCGACACTACTTGGAAGACCTGCTACAACTACTTGAAGATGTACCACTGAATATAAGAGTCGATATGTGGTAAATGCACTATGATGTACCCCCTCATTTTAGACGCACAGCAAGGCAATACTTGGATCTGCTGTATCCTGGGTGACAAAGTGATGATGGTAGGCCAGTGAGTCGGCCATGAAGATCACTGGCCTTTACCCAGTCGACTGCTTTTATGGGGTCGCTTCATGGGACAGGTTTATGCAACTGAAGTGGACGATGTATACAAACTCTGTTGACGTATTCAAGATGCATGTCGCTCTATAAATTCCAATCCTGGTATGTTGCAGTATGAGCACCTGTGGGCGTCGCATTCATGCGTTTCGGAGATGCGTGGCGCGTATTTAAAGCATGTTGTCAAACTACGCAATATATTCTCATTCAAAATAAATAACTTATATGTTATTGAAAACTAGTTTTTTAAGTAATGAATTTCACCATTTACTAACAAGTAATGAGAATGTAAGTCTTGCACTGACACGTCATGCACAACACTGTTGCCGGTTGCCTACCTCCCAGGTCCCCACAATACCACTTCCCAACTTAACATGTGATTTCTGAGGAAACGGTTCACATTAGCAGTTTTTCTCAAGGTGATCTTTTTTTCTTAATGTCTACATGCTGATCACCTACATGTGTCTAGTTGTCAGCCCCTAGTTAAAGACTGAAGGGGTGTTCTTTTTGTAACATAATTTTTTGCTGTGTCTGTCCCTGCACCAGAAGCCTGTATACGAACTCTCGTTACTAAATTTCATATGACTGAGATATTATTGTCCAATTACATATTTCCCACCTTCACCTTTGAGGGCGTATTAACTCCGTCATACGTCACAATAGGTCCAATGTTGTATTATTGTTTCCCTACATATTTGACTTCAGGAATTCACTCCTGCCGGGTTAGCATATGATAACGACTCGTCCTGTATCCTGTATTTATGTGTGCATGTACGTATACATATTAATTACACACACTTTTTACGGTGGACCGTTGAGCCTGCTAGAGTGTTGTGATTCTTTGAATTAAAAAACTTCTGTACTCTTTACCCACTCTGTGTTTGTGGCGTGGAAAATTTAATTTACAAAATTTGTGGAAAGTTAGCGTCTCTGTGGTCAGCACTTGCCTCGTAACGAGGGAACATGTAATAAGAGAGTCCTAACTCCCATGTTAAACAACGAGAACCTTATTTTCATCGAAGACGTCTGAAGTAAGCTAATCTATGACTACTAATCACGATTCAATATTACCTTGCTCGTAATATAATTGTCATTATTACATTTAACTTTACATCATACTAAATAAAATGTTTTTTAATTATACATTTTTCATAGTTGCATAGTTTAATTTCGTTGTTATTTCATCGCAACTCTTATTTTTCGTTGCAAAAGTTGTCCGACAGCGGAGAGAAACTCCGACAATTTTCAGTTAAGCGTTTCTTTTTCCCAATCACAGCCTGCTTGTAACAGAGAAACTGAGGGTTCGATCGAGACCCACCAAGGCGCACTGCAGCTCGTCCATGATTCGCGTTGTTCGCCGTGTCCGCCTGCTGATTGAACAGCTGTGGGTCTGGCTCCCGGTGGTATCAAACCGCTGTAAACACGGCTAATCTGGCCCGGGTCTCGCGTCGCCGAACACCCATGTTCTGGACCCGTGTTCTAACTCCCGGCCTGAGCAAACCAGGCAGTGCCCCTGGAGTGGCGTTCCTCATTATATAAGTTCTCCTTTCTTAGCGCAGAACGACGAAAACTTCATCAGCATTGTCTGCCTTAATGACATTAGGTTACAGTGGTAATTATTTACACCCTGATATGCTTCTATTTTTCTGCAATACCAAAAAATTTGCAAGTTTGTATTTTGCTGCCCTAGACTGCAGAAAATATTTGGTCCCTACATATGTACCGGATGTTCACGGAAGTATGTTACAAACATTGCGAGAAGATTCCTTGTAAAAATGAGATAAAGTAATTTAACGAAAGTTTTAGGATGGTGCAAATCTAAAGGAAAAAATTCGCGATTGAAAATTGACATTGAAAAATTAACACTTATTGAACTAAACAAGAGTAATTATGAATAAATATAGAATTTCTGGGTGTGGTTTAATAATAAAAAGATCAGCAAACTGTTGAATAAATGGTTAGGAATACATTTCATCTTCAGCAGATATGAGTTTGATCAAGTTTTTTTTGCATATAATTGTTTACCATTGCATTTTTGGCTATTAAATGATACAGTTTGTAGCAAGAAGCCCCAGTGAACAAAAAAAAAGCTGCCTTGTTGTTTTGAGAAAATTTACGAATAAAATGTGAAGCCAGCCTTACTGTTAGGCAATACGCTATACACATGAGGTTCGAGCAACCTCATTATTTTAATGAGAGATATTCTAAAACTTTGTTTCGCATATGTAGATCTTGTTATTACTACAACGTGTCCGAAATGTCATTATTTATTTCTCCTTCCTTTAGGTTATTTGAACAATGTTTCTTGAAAGATAATTTTCTATCGCGAATTTCTAACGTAAGTTATTCGGATATATTGTGCTATAAAATGTTTAAACTGTCACCATTATGAAGACGGCATAAAGTAAGTAAAAAAAACATCAAATTAATTAAGTACTATAGGAGTACTGAGTTTGACGAGACTCTGAAAAATTATTCTTTAAATATTTCGTGTGATCGTAATATGTTCACAGGATCGACATTTAGAAATCACGAACAGGGCATGAACAAAAACTTAAAAACCACGTAACCTTGCTAAGTACTACTGCAAGATTGATTAAATTCGAAAAAAAATATATACATATATATATATATATATATATTTAGATATGCCAAATTTTGTTTAAATTATAAACATGGCCGTCGTTTTGAAAATATTAACATGGAGGAAAACTAAATATTCAAACGTCAAGTCAGCTTAGTATGTAGAATATGTGCACATACGTTGATGAAATTCTGAAATAATGCTTTTTGTGTTTGTCATAATTTATACTGCTAAAAATAAGAAAATGCACCATTATTAAAAATTTGTGTACCGGATGAACGAAATACACACCAGTCAAGTCAGCTTATTATGTAGTAATATGTTTGCTAAGTTTAGTGAAATACGGAAAAATATTTCCTCAGATATGTCATATTATACTAAACATTTACAAATGGCCACTGTTCTCAAGCTGTACGTCACGTACCTGTACGCCACGTCGTTTTGTAATGCAGTATGTTAACCAACAAGTAATCTGTAATCAACAAGTTAACAAGTAATCTTTGATCTAATATGTTACTTATGTTATTGTCTTTTCGCTGCTGTTTCAAGTTCTTTCTACTATCTTATTTTTGTATAAGTGTCGCCATGTCATTCTGTTCGTATAATATACTATTGTAAAAGGTCTCCAATTTTGAACTATTCTCCAGGAGATCAATTGGAAAACCACAAATGTAATTTTTGATCTGTAATCAAAATATTGAAATAAATAAAATATATATGTACATATGATGAATGAAATACACGAAGGTCAAGTTAGCTTACTAATCAGTAAATGTGTTCCAAGTTTTATACAATTCGGAAAAATTTTTCCTTACATATGTCACGTTATGTTAAGAAATATAAATATGGCCGCGGTTTTGAAAATATAAACATAGTAGGAACGAATTACTCTAAAGTCAAGTCATCTTAGTATGCAATATACACGTATGTACCAAGTGTAATGAAATTCGGAAATAAAAATTTCCTTAGATACTTTATGTTGTACTAAAAATTTAAAAATTGCAGCCATTTTCTAACTATATATGCCTACATAAGTCAAGTCACCTTGCTAAATACTTCACTTGTGCCAATTTTGATGAAATTAAAAAAAAAAGTTTTATTTAAATCAAGTGTGATCGACGAATTTTAAAATGATCGCCATTTTAAAAATACGAACACGAGCACAGACGAAGTGCACAGAAGTCAAGTCAGATTACTAAGTATGTGTAGCTGGTTTGATGAAATGTTGTCTTCGGGTTCAAAAGTTTTTAGGGGACACACACATTCGCATGATAGGAAGATAGTACCATATTACAGTTTCCTTTGGAATGTAGGCTAATAAACTCACTTCTAAATTGTTTACACATAAGCATAGCTATTGTGTTCATTATTTCTACTCGAGAGCTGTGCGATACAGTTCTCTTCGTATATCGGAACCCGCATGGCACGGTCACGACCTTGCAGCATCAAGTGGCAACAGTGCACGTATCTGCACGCTACCTCTGCCTTCCCCCACTTCCCCGCCACGAGCACCAATATTTCAGCGCTCTCGTAAACTTCTTCACACTATTTCAAGTATGGTGTTCTTGTTTTGAAAGATGCCAGGGTCATCGCGGACTTTTTTCTTATCTGTATATTCCGGATCTTTATCAACCCTCTTAATTTCTATATTGTTTGATGTCTGGAATCTATAACTATTTATCTTTTATGAATTAAGAAAAAGGGCACTTAAATTAAAAAAAATCATTTTTTGACGATTTAAACAGCTAGTCCGTTTAATGTCTTACAAAAGATTTTAGGTTGAGTGTACTGCGACAAAAATGACAGAGAAACATACGTCCGAATTTAACACATAATTCCGTACACCACGAAGTCTGGATGGCCTTAATCCTGGAAGCTAGTGTAAAATGTTATGCGCGTGTTGAATCGTCCTTACCCGCTTCCGCCCTCCTAAGCCTCGAACGCGCAAAATACGTTCACCAAGGCCACCTTAGATATAAAGCAGTGCCGGATCGAAGGTGAGGGAAAACGGGAGAGTCCAGTGGAAAATCCACCAACCAAGGGCATAAACCGGCATGATTCCCACGTGCGAAACTGAGTGAAGTGGCTCAACGGTAACTCATTGAACTCGCAACCGGGAGGAGCGTGGTTCGATTCCCGGCTCCGGCCATCCTGATATCGATTTACCGTGGCTGCCCTAAATCGCCCAGGCGAATACTTTGGTGGTTCTTAAACTCATGTAATGGCCCAGATGCTTTCCTTGTGTATAGTTGTGGATGGGCATATCCGTATAATCACTGATTTTTTGTGTCA
This sequence comes from Medauroidea extradentata, assembly GCA_003012365.1. NCBI lineage: Eukaryota > Metazoa > Arthropoda > Insecta > Phasmatodea > Phasmatidae > Medauroidea > Medauroidea extradentata. The sequence continues at coordinate 27,409 of PNEQ01062440.1, read as the reverse complement.
AGAATTTTGTACCAACCTGTTTCAGTGCCTGATGTACACATCTGCAGCTCTGCTTCGTTGTCAGTGATCGAATGTTTTCACTTCCGTGCATATAACAGGCGCGCAGTGCCCCAGTTAACAATGTTCTGTTTTGCACAGTCTGCACAAATACGTTCTGCCAACAACCGTGAAGCAGAGGTAGATGTGTGCAGGGGCGTTTACACGGTGCCTTTTTTTTTTTTTTAGCATCTTGAGGTAAGCCTCAAGACGCAAGGTGATGCATACGATGACGCATACGCTTTTCGAGAGGCATAGTGACGCACGTGCAACCCATCGCTAGTGCGTTTTGGCGTCCGTCTTGTGTAGAACTACTTCGTGCGCGGCCATTGGTATCTGTGTCAGTGTATGTTGTTGCTTAGAACTGTACTCAGGTTTTAGTTGTCTCACTTAAATACGGAATGGAACCAAGATGTGGGCCTAACATTTATTGAGGACTACCACAGGCTTCCTCAGCTTTGGAAGCTGAGTGACAATTACTACAAGAATAAATTGATGAGAAGTGATGCAGTGCGGGATTTAGCCACAAAATGTATTTGTTCCCCAAATGTAGCGCTTGCCAAAATAAAAAGTATTTCCACAAAGAACATTCGAAAATTGCGTCGAGTAAGAAGAAAAGTGGATCTGCTGCAACTGATGTGTATGTTTCTAGCTGGTTTGGGGACAAACCATTGTTATTCGCATTGAAGTGCGATGAGCCGAGAGGAGGTATGAACACACTGGAAATACCCTTCGACTGAAGAGGTAAGATTGGTAGTTTGTTTGAATAAAAAATAGACATTGTAACACACAGTAAAATAAAACAACAAAAAAGTGTAATAGTTGTTTATGTTTGAATAAAAAAAATAGACACTGTAGCGCACAATAAAATTAAACAACAAAAAAGTGCAATTGTTGTATATGTTTGAATCAAAATTAGACACTGCGGCGCAAAGCAATCCCGAATATCACTCGCAGTTTGTGCAGGTCATCTCAGCACTCTTGGAATAGAAACCATGCCAGCATCATGAACAACGACCTGTCGCCATGTACCTGGCAAAACTTCAGCTACCTCAGTGTTTTCAAAATCTACAGAACCAGTTGGAGTGTAACGTCTTAGCGAGTCTTTATTTCTTCTTAAAAAATTATGCAAGTATACGCATACTAACGTTACAAGTTCCGCTGTTGCTGGTTCCACGTAAAGCGGCTTTCTAAACACCCTGAATACAGATGCCATAACTCCACGTTTTCAACTACTCGTCTCGCCCTAGAAAGTATGTAGTTATAGACTCTTTTGGGGTCGCCTATACGTTTTCGTCTGGGAATGGTTTAATGAAATTTGATGATAACGCGAAGGCCTCATCAACGACAAACACATACGGTATGGGCTCTCCTTCGTTGCCTAGTGTAGAAGTTTGGGGGAAATTTATTCCCTTCTTTATAATAATGTATGATAAAACACTGCTCCATAACTGCGCCATCTGACAGTTTACCTTGGCATCCAACATGTGCAAGTATGTAACTAGCATCAACGGCTGCAAGTAAAATGAAACTGAAAGTTCCCTTGTAGCTAAAGAACTGCTTCCACACTTATGTGGGTTTTGAAGCAGTATAGGCTTGCCAACCCACGATCCCATACAATGCGGAAAATTTCACATTTCTTGGAAATCGCGTGCGATCCTTTCCTAAGCTTCTTCTGATCTTGGTGACGGGAAAAAATGAACAAGCAGTTTAGAACATTAAATACGTATTTCTAAAGTAACGATCTAAGCAGTTGATAGGTAGTACGTGAATGTATAGAAACAGTTAAATATAAAAGTGGGGTAAGAGTAAAGCGTTGTTAAGGCCTTCTGCTGCAGGCAACGAGTACAAGACCAACACTTACGGCCTATCTCTATGTGTTACCAAATTGAACGGCGCCATATTGCAGCCCGTAGCATGCGTTGCCCTATACCAACGATTTTTTTTTTTTTAATCGTTAGCCGCACCCTCGCTAAAGTGCACAGTTCCTTATCTTTGCCTGTAATATGTCAGCGTTCAATTTGGTCATGTAACAACAGATCAGCGTAACAGTCTAGTTCTTTTATAACGTCTTTGCTTGCAAGTTGAAATGTTCAGGTTGAAATTCTGACTCAAAGTAACTGTTTAAGGGTGTTCAAGTGCGATAAAATCATAATTGTATATCTTATGATATAGTGTTAGTTTTGTAGACGATGCTTGTGAGTACAGTTTCCTCTTACAAAACAATTTTAGCTCTCATAGTTTTCTCACAATGGTGCAACAAAGTAAAATTTTGCTTGTTCTGCTGCCATGCAAATAGTGAAAACCAACTGACCTACTTGAATGAAATAATTCACTGTGATATCACAGTCCATGAGCTATGCAATAAAGTATTTAATAGACCATAACGTAATATTATGCATTTTTTAAAAAATTGCAAAAGTACAGGGAAAAAAGGGAAAATTCAGCAATTTTTTACATACAAAAATAGTGCACGGAATTTTGTAATAATGTTTTATTACGTAGCCCGTGGCATGTTTTTTCACTGTGAATTATTTCATTTACGTAAGTCAATTGGTTTTCACTATTTTCATGGCAGCAGAACATGCCAATTTTGACTTTGACGCACCGTTATGAGAAAACTGTGCGAGTTAGAATTGTTTCGTAAGAGGAAACTGCACTCACAAGTATCGTCTACAAAACTAACACTATTTCATAGAAATATAAGATTATAAATTTTATCGCACTTGAACCCCCTTAAAATACGATATTGCATAACATGCGTGAACACACTCTTCGTGTATTAACAAATAAGAGCGCTATCATGACACAGAATGAATTAATGTACAGAGACCAAAATAACACGACGTTGCCTTTAATTTAGGCAAACTTGGTTGTATATTGGCTGGATGGTCCATGTACACGTGTTCAGAGTTTTTTCGACTTCTGTGTACATTGATTATGCTACCACGTTGTACGTTCGTCTTCAGACGCTGATTGGCGATCACTTTCCGCCATATTGTTAGCCAGTTTGGTCATTTTGCTTGCATGTGAAACTGGAGTTCGCGTTACAAGTTAATTTTGCTTCCGAATTTTAGTTATTATGTGATCATGATATGGACTTACAACTCAATTTTTTTTCACTAATTCCATGGCACGCAGCAGATGTTACAGTATTTTCACTTATATAATGCATTATTTTTTAAATTCTTAATACTATAAAAACCAAACTTAAAGTCATTGTAATTATTTCACAATGTGTAGGAAAACTGCAACTTCATTGTTAACTTTACATTTTATTTTACTTTGTTGCTACTCGTTCAGATAAAATTTTTTGAGAAGAGGAGATTAGAGGGCAAAGTTGGACGCTCGCTGCCTGAACTAGACACCTTCATATCCATTTAATTTGAGTGATAACATTTTTAGATTTTTTTATTCGGGTTACTTTATGACGTTCTCGATTATTGGTCTTCTCTCCTTTTACCGCCCTTGCATTAGATTTCACTCAGGTTACGATTTAGTGTTCAGTAATTTGTAGGTTGCAAACTTAGCCCTTAACAACTTTACAAATATTTATAAAACATTAAACAAGTTGGCAACAGTTCATTTTAACACAACGATTAAACATTCATTTGAGGTAGAAGTCTGCTATACTGATGAGGCTATAGAGGAAATACCAGTACGAACACGTCATTTGAATGAAGAAACATCACCCACCAGTCCAGAAAACCAACTGAGTTCTCCTGCAACAGCTTTTACACGCGATCCTTCAACGCCATCTAGAAACTGTGGGGAAAAAACGTCGCATGAACGATACAGCTACGGAAGAGGCGTACGACTTCATGGCTGCAGTGAAGAAGAAGAAGATTGAAAATAGGGACGATATAACTACTTTTGGCGAGTAAATTGCCGGTAGAGTAAGGAAAATAAATGATCCCAAGCAACAGTTTCTTGCCCAACATCGCAGTTCAAACATATTATTTGGAATAGAACTGCAGCAATATTTCCTGCAACAACAATGTAGCAGTTTCGGTGGGTGTACTCAGCGCATTCTATACTGTCTTCGACATTATTGCCAATGTCAAGCACTACCACCTCTAATTGTGGTCCTCTCTCTGTCAACAATGCATGTGATTACTGCCCGAGTCCCGATGATGAGCTAATGTTGTTTTACAAAAATACATTTCTTGACTGGCATATACTTGATTGTAATACTTGGTGATACTTTATTTGTATATTTATATTAAATTCTTTATTCGCAATTGTTTGAGTGTTGTAACATCTATATAAATGTCTCCGTAAGGTTACTTGAAGTGAAGTAATAAATATCTTATTTTTATGTTATGTGCATTTCATTTAGTTTGATATTGGATTCAGCCCCTAATACATGAACTTACTTATTTGTTCTTGTTAAGGTAGAGTACATAAGCCCAAGAAATATTTATTTATGCATTTTTTTAGGTTGCTTTAACAACTAACGGCTAAATAAGACCGAACATATGTGCATACCGTGACATACTTGGGCAAAACTGATTTCAAAGCACTGCAAACTTCTGGAACAATATGGGATATAGCTGCTACCGATATCTTAAATGTGTACACCAAGCTATGATAAGAATCGCCCTTTAACCCTTTATTTAAAAAACCCGCAATATAACTGCTAACGTTGTACTGCTTGGAATACAATTCCTTATATGAACGTAGTTATACAATAGGGAACCAAGTGCTATTAAAACCATGGTTGTTGATTCCCTATTGCATAACTTTGTTCATATTGGTGTCTCGTTCGGTTATTAAGGGTGCAACCATTTGTAATAAAACTTCAAAGTGTGATCATGTCATGCGAGTAAAATACCTAAATAAGAAGTAATTGTACCGATGAACATCTTCAAGTGTGTTATTTACACTGCGTTACTTAAAAAAACTCACACACCCAAAATGTTTTATGCTTCTTTTGTTTTCGAGTAAGCACTACACATGCTGCACAAACACAAGCAACTAGTTCCTCCCCCGAGATGTTGGCGAATACAGGTAGTAGAGGCATGCACCAAGGTCTGCTCGTATTAACAGAGAGACGCATGAGAAACACGTGCCCCCAGATGCATTCCTCAACACGCAAATTTGGTATGCGCAAACGCATGCAGAATTGCATGCCTTTCTGCGTTCTCTGAGGCACCGTGGAAACGCACCTAGGAAATAAAATAAGTTAGTGCAAAATTATTTTCACAAAAAGTCAATGGCTTTACATATCTAATGCTTATACGGGCCCCTGTTTTTTGCGAAAATAATTTTGCTCCAGTTTGTTTCAGTGTCTTACGTGCACACCTGCAGCTCAACTTCATGTCTATTGGCAGAGTGCTTTTGTGCAGAGTCGTTATTCATTTGACTGTGCCAATCAGTACACGGATAACTTCCCCACATCACGTCTGTGATTTGCAGGTTTAACCTCAAGACGCTGGGTGTTACGGCATCCAATCACTGACCACAAAACAGAGTTGCAGGTGCGCACGTAAGGCACTGAAACAAAGTGATGCAAAAACCGTTTCGCGAAATTTCCTGTCCCTAACCATGACGCAGATCTGCAGATGTGCACGTAAGACACTGAAACATGAAACAAAGTGGGGCAAAATTCTTTTCGCGGAAAACAGGGGTCCTTAAGTAATGACTAGACTCGTGCAAATTTTACGTTCTCATCTGACAGAGGACTGGACACCGAGTAACTGTGTGCCCATCTGACTTGTGATGTTGGTCGACAGTTTGTGTGCACGTCTGAAGGACTTTGATAACCATTATCCTATAATACGGGCCCAAAGGTACAATGGCTAGATATGATGTTTAATCGCGAGAAAACTTGACTTTTTGCTGGGTTTCAACGCACGTTGAGCTTACCAGAAGATTATTGGTTTTCGCTTGTACTTGGAGCTGTTGCCCTATTTGACTGAGCCAATAAAAATCCCGCAGTCGTAATATTTTATGCCTATTATTGGTCAGCAGACAGCTACGCTGAGTCAGACGTACATCAGCCAGTCTTACATGTCACAAGAAATCACAGTGTTTTCAAGGGTATGTTGGCACAAAACATGTTCGCGATATACCATCATCTCTAACAATGGCTTGTAGCCAGTAACGTCGCGGAGTGTGTTAAGGCGAGTATAGGCCATTGAATGTAAGTATAGGCCAGTCGCCAAATAATAACGCGAATGTTTCACGTATCTACTAATGACAGCTGTCGACGAAACTTAAAGCCCAGTTTGACGGCGTTGTGATCCAATTGTCAATTCCGAGTAAAACATGCTGAGGGGTTTTCAGCTTTGGGTCGTACAAAAAAAATTTTGGTCATATTTCCTGTTATTAGAAGCATTGACTCAATAGGACTAGAAAGTTCTTGTAAGCAGTGGCGAAGTTTTATTTTGTTCTATGGCAAGCGGTTATTAGTAGAGACCGGAAAAATTCGCGGATTCACTGACCTGTAAGCTAGCCTCCAATAATATATGTGTAATCGTGCAGACAGCAGCTGTTTATTATCTGCTCGCTGACACAGTGAAATGGGCCTGTATTCAGCTATAGTTTTATTATTGGTTCAGCTACTTCCAGGAAGTGTCGAGTAAGTCAACGACCAACTGTGTGCATTATATAGACATATAGTTATTGGAATTCTGGCTTGCGCCTAAAAGAAAACGCGAATTTTTCAGATCTCTAGTTATTAGCAATGATTGTACAGAACTCTCATCTACTCAATGAAACATTTGACTGGTAGTGGAAGCCAATAGCGTGAAAGAAACGAGGAACAAATTCTCCAGTAAAACACCTCGGTCTCAGCGACACAACTGCCGCGCGCTCAAAGTGTACAGTTGGCTCGTAACCGCTTACCTTGGAACACGACCACGTTTCGCCATTGCTTGTAAGTAGAGACCTGAAAATTTCGCGTTTTATTTTCGGTGCAAACTATAATTCAAGCAACTATAGGTCTGTTTCACGTTAACAATTGGCCCTTGACTTACTCGACACTTCCTGGAAGTAGCTGAGCCAATAATAAAACTGTAGCTGAATACAGGCCCATTTCACTGTGTCAGCAAGAAGCTAATAAACAGCTGATGTCTTCACGATTTCACATATATTCTTGGAGGCTAACCTACAGCTCAGTGAACCGGCGAATTTTTCCCGTCCCTACTTGTAAGGCGTTTTCACAACTGAAGATTTTTGTAAACATGTTTTTATTCAAAACTACCGATTGGCGCTTAGCTGGTTCATGCACGACGCCGTCAAATTACATGACATGCGAAAAGTTCAGTCAGCCCGCCGAGAACTGAACCCGGTTCGTCTCTGTGGGAACTGAACTGAAGAGATTTTGGTCAGCACTCAACATCTAGATCTTTAGCGCTGGTGAGATGGATGGAGGGGCGCCGGAGCGAAAGAACGGGGTAACTGGGAGATCCCCGAGAAAACCCGCCGACCAGCTCGATTCCCACATGCGAAAATCCAGGTGCCAACCCCGCCGGTAATCGAACCCGGATTGCCCTTGGTGAGAGGCGAGTGCTGTAGCGTCTGCGCCGACAACCTGTGCACGAAGTTATTCCAAAAGACTGTTTATTTGTTTGAAATGATGTGCGCGGGTCGCTAAACACGATCGCACGTATGCTGTTGCAGGGAAGGAGAAGTTGGGCATACTCGCCACAGAGCCCGTCCGCCTGGTGTTGGAATCGGATGGCACGCAGGTAGAGGACGGCGAGTACTTCCGCACACTGCCCAACAACACCATCCTCCTGATCCTGCGGCAAGGCGAGCGCTGGTATCCTAGTGGTGTGGACGTCATCCGGGCTGGTGAGTCTCCGTTGTTTCTGCTCAACCTCAACCCTCACCTTCACCATGCCTCCTTTTGGGCGGGTGCCTAGCCCAGAGTCCTGGTGAGAGCAACGATAGGGAATCACATGTTTTGGTCACATTTCGAACCTACATCAGATGACTTCACAAATTTTTTTAAATGTTCAAACTTTTGATGCAACTCACTGCTTGAATGTTACAGGTTCAATTGAATTTTGCTCCATTATAGTCTCCGGTGATTTTCGTATTGTCCTGGACATTCTGCACACTCATGAAAAAAAAAACATTTAATCAGGGGTGGATTACACATCATTCGAACCACATATAGTAGTTGTTCATTGGTGCCGCCCATATTACTGCAGCACATTTTACGATATTTTTCTTCACTACCCTGAAAATTATGAACAAAGAATATGTTCTAGGCTTCTGGATTGTAGCAGCGTCGATGTCCCGTTTCTTCCCGACGTTTCGGTAGACGTTGCAGCCTCCATCTTCAGTAACTTTATCCCTTCTGGAGACGGGAATACAACGACTTGGATACAACACAAAAAGACTATAGACAATAGTCGCAAAACTCTGTGAACTTTAATTTGAATAAAGAAGTATTTTCATGGCTAAAACACTCGAAAAGACATACTCCTGTATCAATATTTCCCTTACCTCAGTGCAGAAAATGGTTTTTGTCCGAGAGCGATGCCATGAAAGGTAACTGAACAACGTCGAATATAATTTCATATGTAGGTATACCTATATTCTTGCTCACGCCAGGGTTCCCAGTTAGGCAGCCCCTTTAGGACTAAGTTCACTTATTTATGCTGCTTTTGCGATTATAGTTTTTATGACTAATCGAGAGCAGATATCGCACAACTTATCCGCCTCTTTTGTTGACAATAGTTTTTACTATAAAGTCTAATTTTTCATGAAAAAAAAAGCTATAATGTCTGCAAATTAGTTAGTATAAGTAATTATCTAAAACCATGGTTTTTTTAATTTTGTCTTTTGAAGAAAAAAACTGTTCGACATATTGAAAACTATTGCTAGCAAAACCGGGAGACAGTTTTACTGTTAGGTTCCTGACCTCGTTTGGCATAGTGAACTAACTGTCGCAAAAACAGTAGAAATGTTGGATCATGGCCTTAAAGCTGATTTAACAATACTGTGATGCGATGTGTCGCAACGATCATCCGTCTGTCGCAGAGCTGTCGAGGAAAACTGCGTTGTTCGAAGTTCTCGTTGACGCAGATATCCTGTGATGGTGAAGAACAATGCCTTGGTGTTAAGTATTTTAAAGCGCGCTCACGCATCGAACTCGTTAAATCAGCTAACGTACTTGCTTTTGTAACCAAAGTCTGCAGAATGGTTGCCAACTATTTGTCAGGTAAAAATGCTTTGATGAAAATTGCCGGCATACTGTGAGTATCGTGTAATTTTCGGTGTTGTGTTTTATTTTAACAATAAGATTGACAGAACAATTTGTTCGATGTTTTTAATTCAATAACTAGTTGCATTTTTGGATTTGTAATTAAATAAGGCATTGTCTCAACTAATGTAGACAGCCCTAACGTAAAATACGCTCATCGCAGTTTTATCGCTCAGTTGTGAAACAGGCTAGCCACATCGTGTAACATCGCAACTCATCGCAGTATTGCGGAATGATCTTTAGGCGTTTACGAAAAGTCCAAGGTTAGCCTGGGTAGAATTAAAAATTTCAATTAGAGTCGTTTAAAATGTGACCCAAGTCACATCTTGCTTGCGTCCGAAAATTGAACCAAGTTAATAGATTGTATGATCACAGCCTAGCTAACCTCTGGCGATCGATCGTCCTGGTTAGGGGACCAATAAAACGTAGCTAACCAGCCGGTTGAGCAGGCTTCACACGACGCGAAATGGTTTCCGTGTGAATTTGAATATGTGACTTTAGTACAACCACATAAATATCTCTCCACATGAGCTGCATACCAATACTAATAATTTCTTCAGGATAAGTTTTAGTCATGGTAGGCACCAAATAGTCCTATGAATAAAATAGGTATGGTGTTTCATTCTCCTTTGTAGAAGCAAACCCGCCAAAATAACTGTTTTTATTTTGAAAACACTTCAGTCGAGGGCACGATGTATAAAAAAAGTCAATCATGAAGCTACAAATAATTTCCTTTGTTCCTCTGTGGTTAGATCACATCACCAGCTTACAGCAACTAATATTGTAGCATTAGTTCCATGCAACATGCGACATCATGCTCAATAAAATATGGCATTCTCTAAATTCACATTCCGCTCAAGATGTGCGTTGCGCAATATCTTGAGCGAGATCTTGCGCAAGAATTTCTCGCGCAAGACCGGCGTATTTATTTGGTAATTTCTACGCTTCCTCGAACAGCACAAGATATTGATAGAGGTACGCGGGGGGAAATGGGTACGAACCCTCTTAACATTCGCCTGGAGTGATTTTGGAGAACCCTGGTAAACCGAATTCAGGATGGTTGGAGCCGGGGATCGAACCCGGGTCCTCCAGAATTTTTTTTCTGCCGTGTGAATCCTGCTCTACTTTTCGTAAACGCCTCCGTTGCCCGCCAGCACCGGAGGTAGGCACGTGCCACGTTGGACCTCCCCCTCCCACCTCCCACCCTCACCCCGGTCCTCGTGTGCTTCTATCACATCTCGGTCATTACGTCGTTACTTCTCTTGTACCTGTAAGTCGCTAGGACACGTGGCACGTGACGAACCTAGCACACCAGAATGAAGCAGCTGCAGATGCAAACAGTGCGTGATTTCCTGGTGTAACAGTGCCTTGACGTTAATTTTGTTTGTAAACAAGCAGGTAAGGCTATGCATGCATATAAATATAATGCATGGATGACAATTTTACACGTTAGAATTAACGATCCTGCACCGTTATATTACGCCTGTAAATCATGCGTTACTTACAGTATCTTTGGTTCAGTTTTTAACAGTGCACGAGTTTGGCCACTAGCCTCCATTCTTGATAGTTAAATGTCTATGTTGTAAGTTTGTCCACCTACATCATTGTGAAAGACTGAAAACGATAATATTTACTGTTTTATATTGCTACTTCATGACAAGAATGTACTGCCAGAATGTAATTGCGTCAAGTCAGTCTAAAAACAGACACAGTGTTCTGTTTGGTCATAAATAACTTAGATCATGTCGCTTTATATCCCCTCAACTGGAAACGCTCACTGTAAGATAATGAATGAACACTGGTTAGTGCATAATAGTGTACGGGAAATATAATGTACAGAACTTAAAATACATGTGACCCAAGCGTCCACACATAGAAATGTAAACGTGAATCTACCAAGACTTTAGCTCATACTATTTTATTGTGCAAATAAATAATGAAATGTAACACAGTACTTTGGTTTGTTGTAATATATTGCCGCGTGACATAAACAATATTAGGCATTTTACGTCCTTAACACAATTTTATAAAATATTTAACTATTGTAGGCATGTATCTTTCGTTATATAAAATTGAAATAAGCAGTTTAACTCTACGAATGAGGAACTGTTACATGTTCTAGAATATTAATTGATAGACGTAGCTACTCCCAAACATATCCTAGGGTATCTCTAATCACATAATCATATGACGACAGATTCACTAGCAAGGAACTGGGCACGTAAGCTATTTGAGACATTTGGTGTCAGTGGAGGACAGTGACGGTGATGGTAGTCTCCACCCCATTGGTCATTTAAGCGGCAGTAACAACATGCACCATACTGTATAGAACTTTGCTACAATGCATCGGTGTGATTGGTTACAAATGCGTGTACTGTGCTGTGACTCCCTGGCCATAACGTTCGTATAGACCAATGGCAGAGTGACGTCACATATGTGTGTCCAACATGGTCCCTTCTTCGGACATTACATTGTTCAAATACTCACAGTAGGTATAAAGTCAATATTTGCTTTATTAAACTAACAATAGCTGATTTTAATAAAGCGTTACTGTGGCAAACACTGTACACATTTGTTATTCTGGTATAACTATGCAATTACATTGTAAGCAAATCGTGATATAATTCTCCTTTAAGCATATTTACTCCCGTTCTATCGAAGCGATCCGATGTTTGCGATTACTGATAAATATTTTCCAAGTTGTTGTTTTATTTATTTATTTTTTTAATTTTTTACCGTTATGTTGACCAAAAATGCTTTCATGCGTACAGCACCCTCCAAAAACTCGCAGTTAATTTTTTTTTAGAATATATTGGGGGTTTTCCTGAACTTCAGCGTATCTCAATAGTTTTACTGGAAATAGGTGCCAACTCTTTTTTCTGCGTTTGCGCATTACGAAAGTGGTTGTGCTTGGCTCATGTATTCGTGACGCTCATTAATGGGCGAATCACGAGGAGCTGTGTTAGTGTACTTCCGATCGGCTGCTGACCGCGAGATTAAAGAACTTGAAGTGACTTACTTGCACAGCTCAGCCCAGCACTGTCACCATCAGTTAATCGGTGATTACGTCATGGCCACTAGAACCAATCAGGTTTCAGCACAGCACATCACTGCTGACCACCGAATCATTGCAGCAGGGCCTAAACTCTTACTGTAATTGTGTTGGGTGCATATATTTTATTTCTTTTCTGTTTTATCTGAAACAGGAAAATAAATTTATTCTTAGAACTAACTCACATACCTCTTCTAGACTATTTATGAAATTAATCGACCTATAGTGTAAGCCTACGCAATTTTGTTCACAATAAATTTTTTTATCGAGTGCCAGAAAGCTACATTTTGCGTTCAAATGTTTGATGGTGTATATAAAAATTACACTTACGTTAACTTCTTTTAAAGAATAAGAACAATTCGTCAAGCTAAAATACGACATTCTTCAAAACTAAGAAATTCTTAAAAAACATAGTATACAATTATGCACAAGTAAAATTTGCCAGTGTTGTTATTTTTCCTTATATAAAAATGGCAGACTGATTACAAGTTTTAATACTAAATCACTGAGTAATGGTAAGCAAATAAGTACATTTAGATTAGACTTGGATATGAAAGTATTAATTATTGTATATATGTACGAAATATTGTTCAAATTGTAGACTTAAAAAATAACTACTCATGCCTCAACTAACAATTTATTTAATCTCGTAGTTTGAAGAAAAAATGGCATGTCAAACTACAGCTGTCACAATTGTCATGGTGTACAAATAAAATAAACAAAATACTTAAAGGAACATTTTTCAATGGCGAATAAAAGGCTTAGCCTTAACTACCTTGACGATATTTCTAGCAGAAGATATTTTTTATGTAAAATTGTCAATAGCAAGAAATAAAATGTATATGCTTATTTTATGCCAATTTTTAAAAATATTACAAAAACACTTTCTTGCTCAATTCTGAAGACGCATTGTAGTTAAGCATGGTATTTTATTTTAGTGAGAATTAACTTTTTTTTTTACTTCAGTGAGTTGTAAAACTTTAATTCTCATATGTAATACGAAAATTAATGTTATTTTCATCTAAAGGAAAAGCTATCACAAATAATGTTTACTGATACGGTATTTGGTGTAACAGATGAGTATTTTGTGCACGTTAATTTTTTTACCCCCTTAAGAATTACATTTATAAAAAAAGATGCTTTTCCGGCGCTAGTAGTTTTCAGTGTGGAGGAGTTCTTCAGCATACTTAGTGCGTATCATAGTTTTATATTTGGTGTAGTTATTTGCCCCGTCGGATCATGTACCCCCCCCCCCTCCCCAATGTGTATATTCAAACTTTTACATATTGGGTTCTTCAGTAAGACGGCCATTCCATTACTTTAATTATTTTAAATCATATTTTTAATGTGATGGTTTGGAAAAAGGTTATGTCACATTGTTTCTGCAATGATGACAAGTGGCAATTTTTATTTTTCAGCAAAATTTGACTTTAAATTAATATAGACATTACCATGTACAGTATATGAATAAAATGTTACGTTTGTTGTCAAAAGTATTTATCAATATATATTTATTATTTTTACTTCAGCGAGTAAAAAGGCAGGGTGTCGATATCACTATATGTTAATGTAGGCTACTACATATTTTTAAAACGTTTCGGTTTGTTTCCAAAATATAATTTATTTAATACAACTGGAGTGAAGCTAAAGAAATACACTACTAAACGCAATTGAAATAGCAATTGTATTCGGTGAATGGTAAAAGGAAAACTTTTGTAGCATTTGGGTACTAAATAAGTATTGCCATAATATAATAACTATCCTTTCAAAGGTTTTAATCAAATTAATTTTGTTTGATTTATTTTTTCGAAGCGTTGAGTAATGAGAATTTTTATTTACGACGAATAACATTCAACTTTGGATTTTGCTTCCACGTTTGTTAAGCAAAAAACTGTTTTTCCACGTAGAATTTAAAAATTTCAATTACTGGCGTGTTTTATTAATATATAAGTGCACTTTAATTAATTAGTTGACTTCAGATAAAAATATATATTGAGAACTACGAAGTGCGTTTACTGCAGCAGTCAATAATAAATGTGTATTTCTTTATGCTGTAAACAATGATAACTAATTCGAGGAACAGAACAGCGCATTTTAATATTTGTCATTTAACGTGTATGCATGCAAAAAGTCGCATTCTCTCCGCGTTTATATAAGTTACAGAACCTTGGTCGCATTAGAAAAAGGCATAAAAATCCCCCTCCCCTGTAGAATGAGTAATTGTTTGGCTTATTTTTTGCAGCATATGTATGTAAGAGGGTGTAAGTGTAAGGTTGCAGCAGTTTGTCATAATATTAAAATGATGAGTTGTGGGAGTGGTGAGGTTGCTGCCAGGGCTGTATTTCATGCATAGGAAAGAGGCGAGGGGCTGGGTGCAGGTTGATGTGTTTGTGTGCAGCCATCTCCGCCATTCCCAAGATCGTGTGTGAAACCATCCACGCCCTGGAGCTACACGATGAGACACCCTCGTGGAAGATCATGGACAACAAGGGCAGGGTCACGGTGGTTCTGCACTGGGACCAGAGGCAGCCGGCGCAGCACGGTGCGTCGCTGTCGGCGCACAAGGAGGGCGCCAAGTACTCGCCCAGCAAGAAGCCGGAAGGGGCTCCCGTGAGGCCGGCGCTCGTCATCCAGACGAGTCTCGAGAAGATGGGCATCCACCCCAAGAAGGAGACGCTCATCAACGACGTGTACACCCCGCCGCCGCCGACGACGCCCCGCTACGCGGCCGGCCCCCAGATCACTGTGATAAACCACGACGAGGCGAAGGCGGGCGTCGCCCCAAGTTCCTACGTGCCGGTCGGCCACCACCACCACCACCCTGCGCACCGGCTCGTCAAGCAAGGCACCGGCTCCTTCGAAAGCGCCGCCATCCACGTGCACACACCCGAGTGCGCGAACCACGCTCACCTGCCGCGAGGGGGCAGCCCGGGCAACGGTCCCGACCAGAACGGAGCTCCCGAGTGCGACTTCCACTGCTGCGCGCTGCACGAGGAGGGCCGTCGCATCGCCGTACACAAGTCGGTGGCCACGTCGCCCATCCAGGACGCGCAGCAGCAGACGTCGCCACAACCGTCGGCGTTGTCGGATGGCACGCGGCGCACCGGGCCCGGCGGCAAGGCTCAACACGTCCGCTTCCTCGACATCGAGGGCGGCGCGCTGCTGAGGCAGGCGGCGGAGGCGGCAGCGGCAGCGGCGGCGCACGATAGCTCCGAGTCGGAGACGGAGAACACGGCCATGGAGGAAGAGGCACTTACGACGGAGAAGTTCCTGCTGCTGATCGACCAGCTGTCGGTGGACCAGAAGCGGCACCTCACCATCAAGGATATCGGTATCATCCTGGAGAGGCTAAGCTCGAAGATCGTGGATGTGGAGCGGCTGGACCGAGAGAGTGAGAGCGACGACTGCTACAACTGGACGATCAAGGCGACTATCCGCGGGGACGTGCTTCGAGAGCTGGGCGTCATCTACAACGGCAACTACTACGCCATCTCCGAGCACCCGGGCTACAAGGAGGAGTTGGAGGACAACCGCGACGAAGAGGTAGACGAAGAAGAGGAGGAAGACCGGCTTTAAAGAAGGATCGGCCGTAGGAGGTTCAAGGAATAGCTTCAATTGCCGCCCGCCCGCAGACACGGCACGCGCGCGCACTTTATCATAGCAATCGACTATCAGACGGATTAACACTGTACCACTGCCCCTCCTGTCACGCCCTTCCTTTCTCCCGACACTCGATGACGTCAACTGATACGTCAATGGTGCTGCCCTCGTCCATTCTTACCACCAACAAACAGAGCAATAGCTTTAACAAACCCTTCCATTCCCTTCACCCCAAAATCCCTCTTTTCTTTCTCGAGCATCTCGAATACTAACATTATTTGTAACTAGGGGTGTGCCTGTGGCAATCATGTTTATTTATCCATTTCGTTGTTAAATCCCATTGTTGAAATAGAATCTAACGTGTAATGATTCTATTTATTATTATAATAAAACAATCAATAATAACTAAAAACATTTGTTAATTAGAACGGGTCGTATGCACAAAAGTGAACAGTATTCCTTTGTTTTGTGTGAATGAAGAATAGCCGCCAAAAGACATTTCGGCACATATCTGACGTGAAAGTGTTTGCATTGTTTTAATGTGCGTCTTTTTTTAAGAAAGAAAACTCATGTGTGAACACGACAAGAAAAAAGTATTATTTGATGACAGTGGTTTAATATGCTGCGCATATAGATAGCCGCGTTAGTAAGAACGATTATTACTTATGAATTGATTACTTCCGTGATTGTACAGCCGTTGCCGTATTGTCATTTTCAGATTATGTGTCTCGTTCAGGTCCTTTACACTTTCATCTACATATCCCTACTTCCTTGTCACGTGGTTCTAGAGCAAGCCGCTAGCAGATTGGCCAATAATTTAGTCCGTATTGGTTCGCGGAGGTTAAAATATATACTTTCTGATTCACCTGTATGTTCATTGATTGGCTGGAACCATCGCCTAACAGATCGGTCATCTATACGTTTTGGCACCTTTGAAGTCGTTAATAAATATATTTTTTTATTATTTGTGCCTGCTAGTGTCATTGTGCAACCCATACGTTCTCTTATTACAGGCATTGGCAATCTCCCCCACCCCCTTCCTTCCCAAAGGGGTGAGAGAAATCTCGTTTGGGAATAATTGTTTTTTCGCGTCTGTCGAAAGCCTTGTCCGACTACTTACGATATTGTGTTCAGAGACAGGTCTGAGTGTTGTTTTCTAGCCACTTTGTTAGTCCCGCGACGCATTAGATGCTCGATTGACACGAGTCTCGTCGTTCGCTGGTCGGCCTAGCTTCATTTACTGACATGCTGAGAGGGTTCAGTCGCTAGCCGCTTGCTTCCAAGTCCACCGACCATCCCATTTGTTTAATACAATTAGCTGTGAACTTGGAGAAATCCGAGGGGAAACACTCGTCATTAGCAAGAACCGTGATGAGGGATTGTTAATTATTTAATTTCGGTTTGTGTGTAGATTATTTTTGCCTTAACATTTAAGAGGATGCGATCACATAATTCAAGTAGGAAACTAATTTTGTGATGATTTATGGATTGTCGTAGTTCTAAAATGGGAACGCGGGAAGATTCCATCGTATACAGCCGTGTTCACTCAATGATATTTACTTGCACTTGCGATGCGGGTTTTTTTCTCCTCTGCTTTTTTGTCAATTTCTTTAAGACACCAGTTCCAATTTTTGCATTTTTTTCATAATTTTGTTAATTTAAGTACATTTATTTTTGTGGAAGTCGAGACACGCCTTTAACAGAAAAAGCATTGCAGTTTTGTCTTCGAACACCAACTACGATGAATTGAGTTCTCGCGCCAGTCAGTAGCATTCCACTTCCCTGTCGGGGGTTTTTCAGTAGTCTTGGATACGGCTGTACCTATAAACGTAGTACAACACATTAGTCGATCGTTATTTCCAGAGCCTTCGTTCAAGTGACTCATAGTTTTTAAACATACTGTTTCCGTTAAAATTACTCGCAATCATTAAGAGAAGAAAATCGCACAATATTATAGGTAATTCGAGTGAAACTTGTTCGTTAGATTATCAGAAATGGGGGGTAGCGAGAAGAAAATAATAATAATAATAATATTGTAAAGACGAAAAAAATTTAAAAAGTAATTTTTAAAAATTTAAGATTTGCTGCGTGAGGTGTGCGTTGTTTAGTGAGTGGCCACTCAGCTGAAGGGGAATGAGTGAGTGCTCGTAATGTTGCCTCTCGTCACTGCCACCTAGAGACTTCCAAGTACGGCAGGCCAGCCGCCCGCGTAGTCGCATCTAGGCCTCGCTGGACATGCCAAGTACCACCCGGCCCGGTGTTTACGGGGAGGGGGGTTTGGCCGGGCCGAGTATTTAAGTATTCTATAACTAAAAGAAATTCTGGATAATTTGTTTCACTAAATATAATTCCCTTTGTTACAAGTGAACGCGAAAACTGGTTGTGAAGGAATAGGAAAAATAATATGTTCGTATATATTACTACTTTGCCAAAAAAAATTAAAATAAAGAATGTTTCGTTGGTGTATTTATAGAGGGAAAGCTGGAAAAATTACAAAAAGAAATTTTGTAGGCCTATATTAGATAATTATAATCTAGATGATTTAAAAGCAGATATATTGTAATGAAAACTATTAAGTATTGGAAAAGAAGTGAAGAGAAAGAGTTGTGGAAATTACAGCATGCTACGAGAAATATATTATATAAAATTGTATGGGTGTTGAAGAGAAAAAATTACAGTGAAGGTGTTTTTTTTTGTTGTTTTTTTTTATTATTCTTTGACAAATGTCAGTTTTACTGATGAAGCTAATCTACACTGCCACAGAAGAAACAGAACTAGAACTTGGTCGAAATTGATTACAGCGTTACAGAGAGTTACAGCCATTCATGCAGGATACGACTGTTCTCAGTGATGTGTGGGCTATGCTAGCTAATCTTTGAAAAAAAAATGAAAATTTCATCCTATGTCAAGCCACTTTACTGTGCAGAATGGTTAAATTGAGATAAAAATAATTGGCCAGATACATTTGGTTGTTTCCATTCGAAATAAAAATTAATCAAGAGTGTAAAAGTCAGGTTTAGAATAGATGTAAGGATAGAAAAATATAAGCCATTGTTTGAAATGTCCTTTGCATGAAAGAGGGTTTTCTTCGAGAAGACGGAAGCGTCCTGTAGTGATAACTTTTTTGCGGCGGTATGTACCCGCTGCGATGATAAACGTGCCTGAATGGGGATGCAAGCATTGCCAGACAATCCAAGACAGATACACATAGCGTCACGTGTAAAGTTGTGTAGTAAGAAAGAGCCAGATTAGTTTGATGCGTTCTCCCGCCCTGAACATTTCTAGCCACGTCTCTCGCTCGTTGAAGTTTCAACAGTACCTTGTATGTTTTATTATTTTAACTTCAGTACTTTTCATTTCATAGGCATTAAAATATTAAACTTGGGGAGAAAACAAAGTTGAGCATAACACAAGAGCAAACACACTTGAAGCGTCAGTGACAAGAAGTCGTTGGAACGACGCGTCTTCCCGAGGATAACATTCCGCAGGGGACAGTTTCAAACAATAGTTTCATTTTGCTCTTTTCAATTTGATTAGTGTACACATTTTTTGGACAATTAAAGAAAAGCGTTGGGTGTGTGGAGAGACAGTGTTTTGGGACCCCCGAGAAGCAGAGAGAGGGTTGTCGCCGGTGTTTGTCGACGATGTACATCACCTTCTTGCAGTTTTCTGTGCCTGCCAAAGCGACTGCGGTGGACGCTGCCTGCCATATTAGGCCGTCTCGCCTGACTCATAGGGCTGTGCAAAAATAATTGTTATCAGTGAACTCATTATTTCGTGGTACACGTGGTCAGTTTCGCTTTGGCTGGAGGCACTCGTTAGGTGGTTATATTAAGTAACCTGCTGGTGTTAGGTACGTTTACTTACTCACGTGAACGGGTTTGCTCGATCATCAGGGTATGTCTGAAATCAAGCAATTCAGGGTCTAGTGACTGATTGGAGCTTGAAAGCTATTTCTGTTTGAACGTTGCGAGCAGTTTTGCCCTGCACAGGCTAACATCGTGTCTTATAACCGCCCGTTGTACAGCCGGGGACAAATGGATCCGGGATTTTACTGCTCGTGGTTATCCACAGAAATATTACTAACCCTGGAACCTCCTGACCAAGGTACCCTTAGTCACTTAGCAACCACTTCGACATCGTGAATTAAGTTCAGAACCCTTAGTAGTTTGCAAATGTTTTCGTGATAGGTAGATAGATTTCAGGCCCGTTTCCCTACTTGCTGTTTAACGTGCCCTAGTAGGCCTACATCTTCACGACCTTGAAAAGGGACTCTACCAGGACATGCTTTAGGAACCATTCCAGCATCCGTATGGCGTGATTTCTGAGAACCCTGGGAAAACCGAAATAGGAATGGCCTGACCGGGAATCGAGCTACCAAATGCGACAGCTTGTTAGCATAATATTCAGCAGACATGCAAGTACGCAAATAATAGGATTTCGTGCTATGTTGATCTTTGGTGACGCCTCCGTGTGACGAACAGGCGTTTGAGCGACGGACAGATCACGTGATTAATTTGGAGCCATACTTGAAGTCGGTTGTCAGATGGTTCAGATTACAATGCAGTCCTAATGTCACGTGGTTGTACAGTATTGCGATGTGACATTAAACCGCTAATAAGTTATCTGGAGTATACTATTTGAAAATAGGTATGTAGTTATACCTGAAGTCTTGTCGACAACGCGGACATTACAGACAGGACGATTGGCTCAGACAGACAAATAAAGGGAAAGGAAATCATGACTAGGAATTGGAAACGTAACCTCCCGCTCGCAAGTCCAATATTTTGCCACTGCGTTACCTCGCTCTGTTGTAATCGTTGAAGTATCACCTGCTGTAAAATATGTAAATGTGATCGATACTGTTAGAAGTACAGACGACACAAGAAGAAACTGGCATGCTGAATACTCATTGGCTGTTAATAATACGCCAGTTTTTATGTGCCATTGACCACTTAAAAATCTTCTTGTGTAGATACCACTAGGTTATAACAGACAAAAATTTCCGTCCTTTTCAGCACCTGAAACTTTAAGGGCGTGAACCTAACACAACACAATATAACGTAACAGCAGTTGTGTTCGTTTAGGTACTAACGGTTGACCTGTTGGAGCTTCGAATAAGACGTAAACAAAATCACCTGATTTCATCAGCATTCGAGATAGTGTACTAATTCAATACCTCAAAACACTTAACGTTTCTTTTTCTAGTACCTTCGAAGAACACGTTAAAGATACTCTGCAACAAATACGTTTGTAATTCTTATTTTAAAAACCGAATGTTGCCGTTCGTGTGACACTGTACAATTGTGTGCATAACTTATAAAGCAATATAGTACCTGAATATGACGGAAAGAAATACTCATTGCCTTTCGAAAATTTTGTGCAATCTACATACTCGTTTACTGCTGTAGATGTTTCGAAAGCCATGTTTTACCACAAGTACAAAATTAAGTGTGCATACAATTGGCTTCTGCTGTTATTTTAATAATTAACGTGTAACATACGTGTCCGTGTTGAAATTGTTCGGTAACAGCCACCGAAATCACCGTCCTCTAAACTCATTGTGTCAACGAGCAGAAATGCATGGCTGTACCCTCGAAATTTACTAAACGATTTACCAGGCACCATCCCTTGTTTCGGCTTACTTTCACGTGCTGCAGTAAATGTATTGTAACTGAAAGTTTTGAAATGTACTCAGATTCTTTAACAGCTGTAAAATAAGCTGCACAAGCCGTGCTCTTGCGGAATCTTGTGCTTTGTCGCTGTTATGCCAAAACTGCCTTATGTTTCATCCCATTTACATAGTGAAAGACGAGTACGCATGTGTTCGAGTGTGTGGTTTTTTTAGTTCGATTTATTATTAGTAATATGTAAGTACAGTTTTTGTCCAATCTTGTTGTTACTTTAAATCCACGCAAGTTTTTCCAGTTACACCAACAGGGGAAGTTTTTAAAGTATACAGAATATTTTTAATGCAACTTTTTTCTCAGAAAGTCGGTTATAAACAGCTGTAACCCATCGTGCTTATTCGTACCCCACGCCATGCCGTGGAACCAAGCTTTTTTTTCAGCTTTGACTAGGGTTTGGAAGCGCAAACTATGGCATACAAGTCAAAGCGGGCTGACCACTAGACCTCGCGTAACAACGTCAATCACCTTCGTCACGTGGAATTCGCTCACGACGAGTGGAATGCGCGGAATTACAAGACCGATGTCACCGCTGCTTGCGCTGTCCGCGTACGATCACGTGTTGACAGATACACCCCCCTCCTTCTACCCCCGACAACGCATCAGGACTCCAACCACGTGATTTTTTTCGCTATAGCAATCGGCCGATCCAAAGACCGCGTCGTAGCGGGTTTGGGTCCAGCCCATCTCTCTGCTCCGCCGGGCTGCCTGTGACCTCGTCTGTTTGTGTTCTGTATGCATGCGTTTCAAACATTTTGACTGGACTTCGAGTTGTGTCAAACGTATAAAAGAGCTTTGCTATTGAGATGTGTTTAAATATATGGACCTCTTCACGAGGCATGTTTTAAAAAAAATTCTGGTGTTCTTTTATTTACCAAAAATCGCCATCGAATTTTGGAACGGAAGAAAAGCAAGAATACCTTGACAAATTATTGATTTTTAAAATATGGAAAAAAGGCTAATAAAATTGTTTATAATCAATTAAACAAACGCCAGTAATTTATTATTTTTATTCTTGCACTTTACCACACTCCATATTTTTACCATTATACTGACAATTACATTGACTATAATAAATGTCAATTTATATTGCAAAGAATTCATAGACTTCATTCATACTAATATACAAACAATAAATGTTTCATTTTCAGACTGGTTGATCTACCAAGAAAGTTACTTCAGTATGAGTGAGCGCGTTGCAGCAGAATGAATCATTTTGCTGCAGTAGTTCTTTCTAGCACGAAATGCTACTCGTTCCTCAGCTGAAGGCTTGGTTGAATGCTGAAGAAGTTATGTTACGGCAGAGGAAACAAAGAGAAACGTCTACCTCTACGCCATAATTCGTTACTTCCCATTTAGTAAAATATTATTAGTCTCCTATAATTCTTAAACTATTGTCTCTTCACCGTAGAGCTACGCTGACAGTTAACGCGTGTTTAATGACGCAGTCAGTAGAAAATACTAAAAATATTACAACAGAATGCAACGTTGCTTTATGTGTGTCATTACAACCTAGCAGCCAACGGAATCAAACCTACAGAAAACGAGACCTTCATTATGGAAACACTTGCCCTACGAGGGACTAACGTCAATGTCTGGCATGTTTTTGAGGGAAGTCATACCTTTTCATACTTGGAGAGCGAGTATCCCTACATTAAAATCAGGACCGACGACATGTGGATACAAGCGTCTAGCGGCAGAAATGCAACTAAGGGTCGATTGTAGAGTCAAGCGAGGGAAATCTTGAGATAAAGGTGAAACTAAGGAGAACTTGAGTAAAATCTGAGAATTTTTTGTTTGCATTGCACAGTCAGGAAATTGAGATTTCTCAGTTTAACTCAAGTGTTACCACAATATTCCCAAGAAAAATTATTTCTCTCCATGAATCGACTTGCGAATTTAACTAAAATGTGTATTATTTTTCATTTATAATTCACAAAACTTACATGACAGCGATTTTAATTTATATTTAGTGTTTCGCATACTGTAAAGTTGAAAAAATGCAAAAATTAAAACGATATAAATACGGCGTTGATTTTGTTTTTAAAATTTTATCGTAACCATTTTGTTTGAAAACAAAAGTGACATCGCTTTCATGTAAAAACAAGCAACGAATATACATTATGTTGTAGACACCAGTGCGGTCTTTTCCTTGTATCATGGTTAAGCGTTCCTCCTCTCCACATCTAAAATATTATCAATAAATTCCAAATAAGAATATTATTCTTCCCCATGTGGCATTCTAACCTCTATTCACGACCGCTATGATTGATTTGCACCTTGAGATAATCTTAAGGAAGGTCTGAGGACACTAAGAGTTCCTCAGTTTTTCCTTAGATTTCACTCATTTTTCACCTCTACAACGAAAATTTCTCACATTTCGCTCAGAGAGGTTTTAGATTTTACTCAATATGACTGTGCAGTCGGCCCTATGTCTCAACCGCTCCGCGCAGGCGCGAGTAGTTGCAGCTCCGCGCAGCAGTGCCACATATGAACTTTTATTGTAGTTTCCTATAATGTCTTTGTATGTTTCTTGCAATATAACAGAATGACAAACTGTATTATTGTGGACATACGCCATTGCAATGTTATGTCGTCCCAGAAATCTTAGAAAGAGACTAAGAAAAACAAACGACGTAATTCGAAAAAAGATCAAACAAGCCGAGTTGGCTATTGTCAACTTTTTTTTTTTCATAGTCTCTTTCTAAGGTTTCTGTGACGACATGATATTGCAATGGCGTATGTCTACAATAATACAGTTTGTAGTTTCCTAACCTTACAAAACCAACCTTTGGATCAGAGGTAGTATTTTCTTATATGTTATATCAATCTAAGCTAACCTAAACTGATATAGTCAAAGGGGAAGGAGAATGCTGACGCGCATGCGCAGAGGGATTTTTTGAGACGCACGTGCATTTCTCCCGCTAGACTCTTTGGCCGTCAAGCACGGTCAACCAGGAGGGAGGGTAGTGGCAGACAGAGGTGGCAACTGCACACGGGCATGGCGTCGGTCTGTGTTTATTTTTATTTCCTAGTATTATTTGTGTTATCAAGAATCTTTACGTAAACACACAAAAGTGTCTTAACCATTAAAATTGTCAGTCTTTAGATAGATTCTAAGGGGGAAAAATGCAAATTAAAATGGGAAGGGAGTAGATTTGAAATGGACTAAGACCAAAAAATATTACTTGAATAGGGGCCTGGGATCGACGGCCCTGTTTACAACATACGTAATATTGCGGTCTCATTACCAACATTTAATATAGTACCAATTACAAACTAACCAGCCATCGAGCTATGGAAGCGTTCTTAAAGATTCATTCGCCGTCAGACGCGTAATATTTGAGCCAGTATGCTTGCAGCACCGGCCACCCTTGTGCAATAATCAAAGCCTACACTCTTACGCAGTCATTTGTTTTGTTAAGGAGGCCGTCTGCCCAGGCCGCCATGCTAGGTCCAGATCTTCGGCCGTTACAAGATTATTCGAAAACTGCTCAGCGTGTGTTAGTTTATATCCGCTTAAAAATTACTTTTAAATAATGTTACACGCGTGTTTGCCCATTTAAGGTGATCTATATAACTCTAAAGTTTATTTTTACGCTGCCAAAAATGGCGTAACATTTTTGTCGTCTTTTCCAAGTATGAAAATCTTGGCACAGAATATTTTAATAGGAATGTCTATAATATTGCATCACAAAATGATCGGATCACCAATTAATGTCACGCAGAGGCGAGTTGTGGGCTAGAAAACTGCATACCAGTTCAGTGACTTGCGCTTAGAGGCTTGGGTGTGGCGTGATGCGCGTACTGGGTCGCCCTTACCGCTTCCGTACTTCTAAGCCTCAACCGTGCAAAATACGTTCACCTAGGTGGCCACCTTAAGAGTGCGTGGTAGATAAATAAACGCTGAAAACATCAATTGATTTCTACGCTTTTTTCGAAGCCAATATGGATAAAATACTCAATGACAATCCTAGATAATTGGATTTGCCAACTTTATGAGTAAATATTTATCCAGAATTACTAATTCGTTACGTGTGATCTCTTGCGCCGCAGTTAAATGCTCGAGGTTCCGAAGTCAGAGATTGTGCCTCTGAAGTTCGTTACACTGGAAACAATTTTGTTTAAAACGTTGGCTGAAACTATTGTCTAGGATTGCTATTGTTTAACTTACGCAAACTGGCTTCAAGAAACCTACAGTTATAGATTAATGCTTTTAGCGTTGAATTATGTACCACGTCCTCTTAAGCCGATATTACATGGTACCTGTTACGAGTTCCGTTACGTCAGCCTTTATACCAGCCGCCACGCCTGCTGCCAAGGAGTATTCATATTGCACAGTAGTGGCTGCTGTACTGGTTGGGAACACGGCGTTGTACAAGACTGTTTGTTTGAAAACATCAAAACATGGATCCCACTCGCCGAAGATTATTGCTGTGGGCTGCAGCGTTATCATTAGAGAAAATAAAAAAATTGTGCAGTCAGAGCGCAGATTCTATAAACGTTAGTTTATTTCACCCGCCAAAATATATGAATAATTTTTACCTGAAAACTCGAGGAATCCCAAATAATGAATTATTTATGTCTTCATACATTTCACTCGGGACATGTGAAGCCAAACGCTTGTATGAATGTTATGTTCGGTGGCGGTATCCTTGGAGGTAGAAATTGCGTCCCTCAACAAACTGAAGTTCTGCCTCATTTCGAGTCGTTTATTAAATATCGTCTAGTTCATAATATTTAATGGTATATAATTTCCACACTCGTCCATGTCTTCGCCGCCATTTCCAAAACAGTACTCTGTTTAGTTGTGTGCTTCTCCCAGACGCCGCATGACGCGCCACACGTTCTGATACTAAAATATGATTGTTCTGGTACAGAATCCGCTACAATTTCTGCCACGGGAAATAAGACATGTTCTATTAGCAAACCTGGTACGGGATCCTGCCTTGCCATGTCGTTTCTGCTACCTCTTCTGTGGTAAGAGCCGCTATAGCAGCCGCTATGGCAGACCCTGCACAGGCTTCTACGGAATCAGGTACATTTTTTTTTTTCGTGGCCAGGGCCAGGGCAGGACAACCTTATGGGATTTACTGTTGCGCTTTTTGAAGAGGTCGAGCACGTAGTTCCGTCCCTATACGCTTTGGAGCGCTAGTGGAGGACGATCCTAGCACCGCCAAGCGGGTGCGGCCGTAACTTGTTCAGACTTTGTACCAACCCCTCCTCCTTCCCTCTTCCTGACAAAAAAACTGTTTGGTTTGGTCAGTCTGCCATTCAGGTAGAGACCAGAGTGAGAGGGAAAGAGAGAAAAAGGGATGATTTTGTGGGTGGGGGACTGAGTTACAGCATTGCTCGGTGAGCAGAGTCTTCACCGAGGAGACTGGACGTGGCTAGACTGTGTGTGCTGAAAGGCTATCTAATTTATTTTTTAATTTTATTTAAATTTATTTATTTATTTAACACGAGCAAAAGCCCCAAATTATTTATCATATGTTATTTCATTCCGTCAACACCAATAATTTAAAATAATTTATTTTCTTTGTCATTAGGTATTTTAATTTGCTAACTAATTTAGATCCATTCAACAATTTAAACACAAACTAATTATTTTAAAGTATCCCCTTTCCAACAAGAAAAGAAGAAGAATCTTCCCAATCTGTTTACAAATGATGTAATTCTGAGGTAACAAGCAACCGAATTGAGAACCTCCTACTTTTTTTAAGTCGGTTAAAAATATGCTAAGTATTGAGGTTCAATAAAATTTATTGCACCCCTTACCAGATATGAAATGTAAGTTACTGACCGTACAAATAT
>PNEQ01062439.1:14071-64521 GCA_003012365.1 Medauroidea extradentata | reverse complement strand
AACACAACTGCAAGACTTTCTATTACCTTTGAATATTCAGTGGCACTTTATTCCATCTCGTTCTCCTCATTTTGGCGGTCTGTGTGAGGCAGCAGTAAAATCCATGAAGTACCACATGAAACGAACATTAGGACAAGCCTGCCTTAATTTTGAAGAGACCTATACAGTACTAACACAAGTGGAAGCATGCTTGAATTCTCGTCCTCTTACTCCGATGTCATCAAATCCTAATGATCTCTCTCCTTTAACCCCTGGTCATTTCCTTATCGGCAGTGCACTCACAACAACAGTTGACTCTGATTTGAAGGTGTTGCCAATGAACAGACAATCTCGATGGCAATATGTACAGCAGCTTTTGCAGCACTTCTGGGCTCGCTGGTCTAGAGAATACCTGTCAAGTCTTCAGCAACGACCGAAGTGGAGGCAACGAGTCCCCTATCTTCAACCTGGTGACATGGTTCTAGTGAAGGACAACAATCTACCACCCCTTAAATGGAAGTTGGCACGAATAGTGGAGGTGCATCCCGGTGCAGATGCCATGGTGAGAGTTGCCACTATTCGCACATCAGCAGGAACATCAAAAAGGGCCATAACAAAACTGTGTCCCTTGCCAAAGAATGACAGCAGTATTATATAAATTAATTAATTTATTTATGAACTCAAGTGATTTAACCGCCATTGTCTGTAATACACGACGTTAGTTGTAGCGATTGACATATGTTTTTCATTACCAGTAATATTGTCTTGTTATCACACACAGTGGATTGAAGGCATTCCTTCAAGGTGGGCGGCTTATGTTGAGGACTTAGTTTGTAGTGCTGCTGCCAAGTAGCAGCAACAAGCAGTGATGTGAAACTAAAACTTCTATGCGTTCCACTAGACTTTGAATGCCGCGCTGCTGAGAGAAAGTTGGTACAATTGTTTATAATTATTAGTAGCAATGTCTTGCTGTTTGCATTACGTGCGTGTGTTTTCAATCTTAGTACGAAGTTTTTATCGCAGTTAGAAAAGCAAGTAAATACAATGATGAGCATCAAATAGAAGAATTTCATTTATCATAATTTCAACAAAACAGTCATCATTATTTTTTTTTGTTCAGCAACTAGATGCATTCATGCGGCAAGTAGGGTGTGAGGGAGGGAAGTCGGCATTACGACTCGTCGATATTGAGGTCATAAGAGACCAAGATAATTATTTTAATAAAATTAAGTGGTTACGACAAGTATTAACTATGTTGTCTGTATTACCACAACAGTCATATAAATATTTTATAATGAATGTTTATATTAGCAGCATCACGGAAGCCTTGGAAATATGACTTGGTGTTTACCGGAGTTATCGAAAGTTTAAATGACAGTGGTGCAACAATAAGTGCGATGACGAAGTCTGAAATCTTGGAAGTGGCCAACAAAAAAAATTTTTTTTAAAACAAATGAAAGGAATTCAATGGTTGGGGGGGCATTAATCCTCCACAAAGGATTAGCAGCAGAGGCTTCTTCCACGTCCCCGAGTTGCAGTTCTTTGACTACAATTAGAACGTGAAAATGTTTAAAAATGTTTCCAACCTGAAGTGCATGTGGTGTGTGGTTTTTTCATTTGACTGAAAATGTGTACCATACATTTTTAATTTATTCTTTTATATTTTCATGTTTGGAGATACTACCTAGAGTACAGTGTTTCACAATAAATATAAATATTACGCATGCCAGTTAATTTAATTTTTTTTATTTATGTAAACAACAAAAATTGCATTGAAATTGACATATGTATTTACAATACACAAAATTTTGTGGGCTCTAGTATAAAAATGTGTTATTATACAAAATGCTGAGCACAGACTTCGCTCCAGTAGCGTTTTCCATAACCTTAGCATTGATTTATGAAGTGGAGCAATGTAACCCACCCCCAATGGGTTACCCCGACCCCACATTTTAAAAACCTATAAAAAATAAATGTGTTGTCCAGTATTGGGTACGTTTGTGTGGTGCCGAGCTAATGGTTTATATATAATTTTTTAGCCTAGTAACTAATTTTTTTTAAACAATTAATAATAAATTACCAGTGCTAGCTTTCAAAAAGTGTAAACTATTGGAGCAAAGTAGTCCCTGTTTACGGTACATAATGCAAAACACCTTTAATTGTGTGCAGTTTTTGTAAATAATTGAAGATGAGGTGTTTTAATGCGCAACAAAAGTGGTTCTTAAGGACGAGTTTGTTCTCTGTGTTTTTTTTTTAATTCAATCATTTTGTATTTGTTATACCGCTTCCTGCTGGTGTATACCCAGATCTCAATGATTTAAGCATTCGACTAGAGAGATTTTTAAACACTCTACTAACAGTTATTACAGTAGGCGGTGAACACAAAGTAAGAAATATGCTGAAGATGTGATAAGGTCATAGGTAATGTATTTATGGTATGGTCGTTAACCCCGGTATAGCCCGTATGGCATGGTATACAGTCGACATAGACATGGATTCGGCCTTATGAGACTGTGTTAGAATGGTCGTATATTTTGAAGTTTTAATGTAATGGAAATGAGCTTTGTAAGCTGTGTTAGAATCAGCAACAATCTTCAGCATCTTAGATGTATTAGTACTATCATGCTGCGTACATTTCAGGATTTTTTTTTTACAGCGGTTCTGAACAATCAGAATTGCGTACATTTATAGTAGATTTTGCTAACATAATTGGAAAACTTAAGATTTTAAACAGTGACAGCTTAGAATTTTTTTTAGTATCTAGAAGTAAACGGTTCAGCCTTGAGACGCTTTTGGGTCCCATTACTACCCTTGGCCCCCGACTCTTTATTGGTTAGTGTTGTTAGAAAAATAAAGAAATAGTTGTGTGTTTGACATATTTCCCAGATACAAGTCTTTGTTTTTTATATTTGCCGGGTTGTTTACTACATACTGACTCTCGTCAAGCACACACAAGCCTATGTTTGCATAAGGGAAATTTTACTATTGGTTAGAAAGATAATATAGTAGCGTATAGACGAGATAGACAACCGATAATTTCCGCCACTAGTTGCGCTCGAGTCGAGGAACGATTAATAAAATGAAGGATGGTGATAAAATGAATGTTATTTGAATAAAGGGAATGAATATATAGGGGGAAAATAATAAATGTAAGTAATATATATGACAAAATGGATGAATATTAAAAAAGAGAAACATCATTTATTTAATATTTAAATATTTTTCAGCTTTCTATTTTTACTCGCAAAAAATATAATGACGTTCATATTCATGAAAGCTCTCTAAACCGGAAATGGAAACATCTGATTTTACCTCCTTACCAATACCAACGGAACTAGTGGCAGAAATTGTATCTTGCCAACCTAATAACGTTGAGCATCCTCAC
The DNA here is from genome assembly GCA_003012365.1 of Medauroidea extradentata. Classification (NCBI taxonomy): domain Eukaryota; kingdom Metazoa; phylum Arthropoda; class Insecta; order Phasmatodea; family Phasmatidae; genus Medauroidea; species Medauroidea extradentata. The sequence goes on along the minus strand of PNEQ01062439.1, from coordinate 61,157 downwards.
CTTTAGTGGCAGTTCATTTAACCTTAATTTGGACTATGTTAATTTGCAACATTTCGTTAAATCATTAGAACTTTTTTCATATTTTGTCCTTCGGCACTGTCACAGTAACTTTACAATTGCTAACTAGACATCCCACTGCACTGCAAAATTGTTTATTTGTAATTCTGATATACATAAATAAAATAGCGCTTGTAAATCGTCAGTATGTTTTAAGGACATTTAGGTAACGGACTCAAAAACATCTGTTCAAAGACATTACATTCTCAATGCAGTAGTTTTACACCGAAAGGAGTTTTCAAAAGTTTATTCACTTGTATTTTCCTTTGTAAAATGTTAATTTTAACGTAATAAATATATCAGGTATTTAAAATTAAACGTAACAATTGGCAAAATTTCTCATTGTGGCAGGGTCTGGTAAAAGATTTCGCACAAAGAATATTAAGGAGAAAATAAATGCTGAATAGTGTTCTTGCTTTACGTAAGAGAATGTAGAACAAAATCTCTATAGGCTATATAAAAGAGAACATTGACTGACTGACATATCACACTCAGCCCAAACCGCTGGACCTAGAAACGTGAAATTATTTGTGTGGTTTCCCCTCATAGCTCGTAGGCTTGCACTAAGAAGGGATTTTTCGAAATTCTTTCTCTAAAGGGGTGAAAAGGGGTGAAATGTATTTCCGAAGAAACGTAGATAGAGCTCGAACCCGACGGCCTAGCATTGCGATTTTTACTTTAATGGGACACACATAAAAATTAAGATTAGCCAATTTCAGGATTCTTTATAATTCAACATTTGAAGGGATGAAAAGACCTTAAATGCGTTTCCTATTAACTATCGATATAATATAAAATTCTTCGGGATAGAGAGTTTGTTTTCATTTCAAAATGTTGCATACGTATTGTTATGATTACCAACAACCTCGCCTGGAGGACGGGCTAGCGACGACGGCAGTGCAATCAGGTCAGGGGTTGCACAAGACGAGGGCCTCAGCGATTCTTCCCACCGGCACTGAAGTGTGTCAATATAATGTAATGTGTCGGGGGAATCGGGGTCTGTCTCCTTCAAGCCTTCCAGCCGTCACTACCTCGCCAGGATGGTCCTGGGTCGAGACCCACGACGTGCCGCCATCCGTCGATAGCCGACACAATCATCATCAGCCTCCGGCATCATGCTAACGGTGAGGTCTAAGGTGTCCAAAGGGTCACCCATCATAGAGTAGAACAAATAATTAGTTAAACAGCCGCTCCCCTCCAACCTAAATTATGTAGTACAACCGTGTAGTATTTTGTAACTAACTTGTGTAGAGTAAAGCCACCGTAATTATATTAATATATATTTCATTTAACCGTAACCCTCACCCTTAACTTAACCACTTAACTAATAAAGTGCCCACCTCTGGCTACAGCCACCCAACCACTATAAATAATAAGTAAAACCTACTAAAATAAAAGTTATACAACAGTATAAATCCAAAAAGTAGTTTTAGAATTTTTTTTAATTCGACCTCCAAGCAGTAAAAGTGGGGACATGTGTTGTTTTTATGAATCGTCTCTATAGCTGGAACACAATTGGCTATCGTCGTGGTTTTTACTTTAATTGGTTACGTATACAAATGACTAACACAGGACTCCAAGACATTTCGAAATATGATAATTAAGGGTGTGAAAATACGTGAAATGTGAATTCGATTATTCCTTTATATCCATCGAACCAATCGAGACATCTAAGTGCCCCTTGCTTTAAATTTATACTTATGTAAATATCTAAATACCATATAAACATATTTTGCGAATCCGGCCCCAAAGGGGTAAAAAAGGATAACATGTTTTCGATACACAATCGATATATATATATATATATATATATATATATATATATATATATATATATATATATATATATATATAGGCCCAATTAATATTTTATATAGCGACGTGATTCGTATTTAACATAGATTCTTACTCAAATACCTGAAAAGTGATTTCACGAATTTTAGAAATTCTCGATCTAAGGAGGTGAGAAGCTGTGAAAAGTGATTAAAGGTTTTTTCAATTAATCTTCGATATATCTTGAACCCAGCTGGCTATTGTCGTGTTTTTCGCATCCAAGAGACACCAATAAAGTAGTCTAAAATGTGATTCAAGGGTTTTCCGAAATTCTATCTCTTAGGAAGTGAAAAAACTTGGAATGTGTTTTAGATAAATCGTTATGGAACCCGTCGAGATATTCAGTCTATTTTTTCTTCAGGATAATTAGGTAAATGGCTGCAACGATGTTTTAAGATTGTTCAAAATTTGAACTCTTGGTACTGCACAGGGATGATATGTGTTATTTTTTCATAAAAATATCGATTTTGCTCACACTGAAAGGGCTATCGTCGTGATTTTCACATCACTTGGATACTTGTACAAATATTTAAGATGTGAAATTACTATTATTAGAAATTCGAAACCTAAAGTGGTGAAAGATATAAAATTTGTTTTCTATCAGCCGATAATACTTATCTAACCTGAAGAGATATTGAAGTGTTGTTCGCGTCAGAATGATGGTTACGTAAGTACGTAAGAAAGTTATGCAAGTTTTTATTTTATTTAATGAGATAACTTAATTATTTAGAAGATAACTTAGTAAACTTTTAAGGTAGGCGATCCGAAAAGTAAGTACGACCAGCGAGAAATAAATTATACAGGATTTTTAGTGCATAGTTTTTATCGAGACATGTTATTGTACAACCTTTATGAGCCACGGAAATTAATATTTTATTTTTAAAATTAATTTTCGTTAGTAATTTCGGCGTTGTGGACCGCAGTTGTTTCAATCTACGTTCTATTGTCCGCGATGTTTAGCTGAATTTCCTTTAAATGCTGTGCAAACGTGCAATTTCGACACACCAGAACTGCAAGGCAGATGATATTAGTGCAATTTTGATGAAGTGGTAAAATTGGATTCTGCAGTCCACTATCTACTGAAGTTCCTCGACAGTATCACCTCACATACACCATCTCACTAACCTCAAGGTTGGGGCACCAAATGCGTTTATATTTTTGCGAAACATTATCCCGCCAAAACTCCCTAATGCCACTTAACTTCAAGTGAAAGTTTTGAAAACAAATATTATGTACGTTATTGAGGGTACCATCACCAATGTTTGTGTTCGAGGGAAATTATTCTTCATAACACGTAAATAACGTATTTCGTTCGATTACCTTCTTACATTTAAGAGATGTGATTACCCCATAACTTCAACATTTCTGTGACTATAAATAAGGTCCAGGCGTAGTCACTGTTACTGGCAGGAACAAACTTAAGACCGCATTTCGCGTGGGCATACCCGATATATATGTCACTGCTGGCCCGAAATGCGAAAGTTATGCATAGACCTGAAGTGTGTGTATGTGCATGACAACTTTCTCCGCAATGTTGTTACGTCTAATAGTGAATGACGTCGTAGCCGCAAGTTAGACCTTGGTCATTAGTGATACACAGTTTGCAAAAAGAAATAAAATCTAATTACCTTTGCTAATACAAACAGTTAATCTGGTGATAATCGCGTTTTACCAACATTATTTGAAACTAAATTTCTTTTAGACCTGTATGTCTTGTGAAGAGAAGATATTTCGGTCAGCATTTAAGATCTAGGTCTTTAGCGCTGGCGAGGGGTGACATGATGTGAGTATGGGGCAGCGCCGGAATGAAAGGCCGGGAGAAACGGGAGAGCCCCGAAAAAACTTTCCGACCAGTGGCATTATCCGGCTATAGAGTTTTTATTGTGTGCATTATTATTTAGTAGTGTGTGGTTATCAAAGGTGTAGGAATTGGGTAGCCAGTGTAGCAGTGTGGAATGTCCAGGAAACCTTGAGTACATGTGCAGAGCACTTATGCCAACAAGAACCTTGGAATAAAAATTACTTAAAGACCTAAACCAATCTAAACAACCAGAAATAATTCATTCAGTGTCTAAAATTTTAAATCATTAATTTATTTAGGATTCTGGGATCATGGAACATACTGAAAAATAATTTATTTAGCTGACAAAACATAAGTAGAGTAAGGTAGTTATGAGCCTTAATTTCGTATTACCACATCCTTGACAAATCATAACTAGCTTAAAAAAAAAAATACTTCACGAAAATTAAAAAAAATTTGTTGCGAAATATTTATATTAGATCAAGACCAATTAAAATGGATAATTGCTGGCAAATAACGTAATTAATTAAGCAAATAAAATTTCGTTACTGCGATCATCCGTCTGGCTACTCAATGTTCTTATATAGCTTCAAACACACATTATCTCTTGGCTAGATAAATATTAAAATTGTCCGCGGCTATACTCTAACTCTCCCGAGTGGTAGGCAAAGAGCTTCTAGGAAAACTCAAGACTGATGAGTATATTTTAATAGCCATTTCAAAAGAAATCTAAAATCTTTAATCTATTGGAATTTCAAAAGTCCGAGAAAGAAATTAAACATCAATTTAGCTGGTAGAAAATAGTTTGACACATCTGAAGCTGTATGAAAAGATCGTCGTCATACCAGTCCTCACTTACGTCCGAAAGTGGCGAAGGCGTCATACTAGGGTCAGCAGATTCTTTCTTGTTCACTCATATAAATTATTAGAGGTCTCGTGGACTCTTCTAAATATGCCCACGGCCATCCTAACCTTCACTTACGTTTTTGGCCTTCAAAAACTAACAAAAATTACTAGGATGGCACTAGCTTTAACGAAGCTAGCGAACAAAAAGAAATACATAATTCAAAATAAAAATAATTAAAAATAAAATTAGAATTTTGGATGTGAGTCCTAGCCTTAAATAAAAAAATATGAATATATAAAGCACCAAAGTTAACTAGGCAGGAGCATTCATTAACTAACTTATCTATCCAAAGAGAATTTAAGTTACATTAAATATTATGACAAATACGAGTAATCTCAAAGACAATATAACCTGAAAAGAAAGTGTTAAAAGAAAATAATTTAGTACATAAGTATCATAATTAGCCTACCAAAAACTAACCTTTCTATAGCCAAATGCTATACGGCACGATTCCCACTTGCAAAAATCCGGGAACCGACCCCGCCGGTAATCGAACCAGGATCGCCTTGGTGGGAGTATATGTCTTGTGATGTAACATGTATTCCATGCGATAAATAAATAAGTTAACGAACATTCTTAAAATGTATAGGAATTTGGCTAAGAATTAATGTAAATCATATATGTTGTACAAAATTAAAAGAAACTTCCTTAATATATTCTACCTGATGAAGAATAGGTGAAATTTCAGTAATTTGATTCGTAAGCAGCCGAAATTTTAAGCGCATTATATCTGTACGTAATACTTCTAATGTTTAACAAATCAGTTTACTTTTTCGGTTGGGTTCATTTAAAGTAGCCTTATACAAGATTGAGAATGGAGTAAAACTGCTCAAAAACGGCTTTATAGTTGGAACAGTCACTGTGTAAGGTTCACAAAAATCAATACACGTATAATAGTATATAATAAGAGTCACTTAATTGTATACATAAGTGTCTTAAACTAGAGTTAAAGAATTTATTTGTGATGTATTTGCTTCAATCACCACCAGTTAGTTTAGTTATTAATTGCTTTAGTTAGTTTCTAGGTCAGGTTATATTTCTTGCTTCAACCCGTATTTATTATTTACACATTTGTGGCTGAAAACATTTCACTCGCCTATTAATATTACATGAAACTTTTCTTTATGCTTGTGTAGTTAAATAAACATTCACACAAATTTATACATACAAAATATCAGACTCTTCAAAGTGTATTTTCTCAGTGTATAGCCTAGATATGCCAAATGTAAAATATTGCTACAAGTTAGGGCTAGGTACGTTTGGGGATGGAGGTCTTTGATAAAAGAAAGAAAATTAATAAAGCTAACCTAGTTTATATACAACTATCTATGCAAAAAAACTATGTCTATAATGATTATCAGAATAGATGTCAAACAAAACAAATAACTACTATTTACATACAGGTTATAAAATCTACATAGTACATCTACATAAGTTCTCTGTATATGGAAAGTCTTACTAGTCACTCACAATGGTGGACCCAATGAAAGAATACCGATGAATCTTTTGTGGCCTAGAAACACCTTCTTCCCACTACTTACTGCGGTCCAACTCGCCGGACACCCTCGAACACTCCTCGCAACCCAATACTTCTTGCCACTCGTCACTATCACTTGAACTCGCACCAGGCATCTGCAAGCCAAAAACTCTTTCGCCTCTACTGCAGCCCCCTTTTATATACTCATTATAACATCTCGAATTCTCTCGGCAGGTCTCTGATCTCCAACCTTCTCGAAAGGCGTCGCTTCAAGGTCAATCACCATCCCGATAGATAAAGAATGAACAGGAACACTCCAGACCACGATATCTCTTTTTGTTACCCGATATTGGGTGTAGGTGGTCGCCACCGCACATGGGCTGCACAATGTACGCCGAACCTTTCTGTTATTGCCGCTGCTATATCCGCTTACACTGCTCTCAGATTATCGCGGCTTGCAAGTAGTTATCGTGGCGTCACTGAAGGTAATATAATCCGTGCAGCGCACAAGGAGGTTTTTTAGCTCAACTGCCGTTGTATCATATTTTGCCGCTCAGCCAGACAGCCACGGCGCCATGGAATAGGTGGTAAGGGGGGTGTCCTAGCTCCGCCGCCATTTTATTGTACTACACCACCCAGCCAGACAGTCGCGACTCGCAACAATATAGTTTTCTTCGACCTACTCCAAAAACGTCTCTGAACCGGTATCACAATATTGTTGCGAGCCGCGACTGTCTGGCTGGGCGATGTAGTACCATAATGTGGTGGTGGAGCTAGGCCACCCCTCTTCCCACCCACTCCTTGGCGCCGTGGCTGTCGAGTAGAGTGGCGAAACACAATACAGTGGCGGCAGCACTAAAAGACCTCCTCGGGTACTGCATGGATTGTATTACTCCATGATAACAACCTGCATGCCGCTGTAATTGGGGAGCAGTGTAAGCTGATATAGCAGCGGCAATAACAAAGAGGTTCGGAGCACATTGTGTCGCCCATGTGCAGTGGCGACCACCTGCACCCAATATCGGGTAACCGAGGGAGATATCGTGATCTGGAATGTTCCTGTTCCTTCTTTATCTCTCGGGGTGGTGCTTGACTTTGAAGCGACGCCTTTCCAGGAGGTTGGAGAACAGAGACTTGCCGAGATAGTTCGAGATGTAGGTGTGGGTATATAAAGGGGAGCTGCAGCAGGAGCGAGAGAGTTTTGGCTGGCAGGTGCCTGGTGCGAGCTCAAGTGATAGTGACGAGAAGTATTGGGTTGCGACGACTGTTCGAGGGTGTCCAGCGAGTGGGACCGCAGCGAGTAGTAGGAAGAAGGTGTTTCTAGGCCAGAAAAGATTCCTCGGTATTATTTCATTGGGTCCACCATTGTGAGTGTCTAGTAACCTTTTCATATACAAAGAACTTATGTAGATGTTCATTTTCCCCTTTGTGTAAATAGTAGTTATTTGTTTTGTTTTACATTTATTGTGATAAATCATTATAGACATAGGTTTTTTGTATAGACAGTTGCAAATAAACTAGGTTAGCTTTATTTTCTTTCTTTTATCAAAGACCTCCACCCCAAAATGTACTTAGCCCCAACTTGTAACAATATGTTAAAACTGCACTTTGAGAAGAGTTTGTATCTATACTGTCAAGATAACGGTTGGATACACATAAAGTCGAAGGCACACAGTTTTTCCAACAGTAATAAGAGATTAATGGTATACATTGAGCTAATATCTATATTCTTCGAAAATATTCGTATAAATGAAATATTTTATCAGACGTTTTGTTTGTACAGCACAAAATAAATTGAGCTAGCAAAATATTTTATTGCTTGGAAAAATTTCGAAATGCTTCATATGATTTCGTCGATCCAATAAAATACGTATCTCAATTAACAAATTTACTGAAGACTAACTATAAAATATTTGGATACTGTAAATGTAATGACTTGTTTAGAAAACAAATGTAGATTTAGTTGTTATTACTATAACCTTAATGTTTGTGCACGCTGTGGTTTGAACACGTTGAGAGTAATTGTTCAGTTTATGAGATAATTGGCATGATACCAAATTGATAAGTGTGTTTAACGGTGCTCCGTTCAGACACAAAAAATCCTGATAAAATAATAACTACTTAAAGAAGTAAAATACGACGCAAAATTGGGAAACATTAATCTATGTAAATGTTGTGGATTCGATAATGCACATATCCATAAGGACATTCCAAGCGTTACAGCTGAGAAGTGGCCATGAGTGTACATGTGCGAACTATCTTCAATCACAACGGCCCCACGTTCGATACTCTGTACTGCATTTTTAAGGCTCGGTTTCAGTCGCCACATTGAATTTTATTATGTTTCGCTTTTTTGAAATTCTGAGAAGAAAAATGTTAAATCGGCGACTATACCGTAAATTCTATTTACCTTGAGCTACAATACAAGCCTGGCAGTTTAGTTAGTAATGTATAGTTATGTCGCAATTTGTCGGGTAAATTATGAATATAAAAAAATTTACCACACACATTGCGGCGTAATCATATGTTAACAGCTGAATCGCAAGGTCTGTACTGAAGTAAAATGTAAATAGGTTTTGTGGTATAGTCGCGTATTTAACATTTATCTTCTTAGAATTCTAAAAAAGGGAAAAACAATAAAATTCAATATGGCGACTGCAACCGAGCCTTAAATGTATATTTCAGACGAAAACTGACGTTCAGGTAAACAAAAACTCTGATGTACTTGCCAAATATTACACTATCAGACAGCAAATTAAATTATAAATACAGTATCGTTTGATTTCAGCAATAAAACTATTTAAGTGGCACTATACTAATTATTTGGTTTGTTTGACTCGGATAAAACTTTATCAGTACATTGCGGTGTTTGGACAACCCTGCACATTTAAAAGGCATCCGAGTGATATAAAGCAATAGCGTGAAAATCAATGCGTAGTTGTAGAAATTAAGCAATTAATATACGCATCTTACGTTTTTAATTATAGCAGTGCCACTTTGTTCGCAGTTAAACTACATTACAGTGGAATGCTCAGCAAGATTACGTAAACTTAGAAAGTAATTCATGCAACGTATATTAACGCAAATATCGTGTGTTACACAGCATAAACGCTTATAAACGACTTGATCAAACATAAATATTTCTAAAGTTCATTAAAATTAGAATATTGAAAATTATTTACTATTATATTGTTACCTAACTATTTACGTGTTGACTATCCTGATTTTTGGTCAGACATCATGCTCAAATGAACTGAATTTTTTTAGCTTTTGTAGATTTAGGCAGCACGTATTGATTCTTTTGTTAACTCATGATACAAAAAATACTCCAAAAAATTGTTCTATGTTTAATTTTGCAAAATTACTGGTCGTAAGGTCAGCAAAAATTTTACTCTTAGACATTTTCGGCAATGAAAGGAGTGTTGGTAAGTTAAAGATGAATTGTATGTTAGGTTAGTTTTTTTTAGTATTATCTTGGCTGTGACTATAGATGAGTAGTATATTATGTTAGTGTTTTAGTATTATCTTGGCTATGAATATAGATGAGTAGTAACCTATATTAGGTTAGTGTTTTAGTATTATTTTTGCTATGATTAAGGATGAGATGTGTTATTTTATGTTTGTGTGTGTGTTTCCCATGAAGATATATTACCAAGCAGGATTGTCACACGTTGTAGCACACCCAGTTCGCCTCATCCTTCACCGAGACACACGACCTCCCCCTTCACCTCCACTGCTATCTCCCTTTCCCTTTTCCCTTTCGCTCTGCGTCATAAAGTTAATCCTACAAGAAAATTTGATGCGCCATTTTATGTCAAATAAGCTGCCATTGTGTCTCTCTCGAGATGATGTGGCGCGGACATAAAACTTGATGACGTCTCACTGGCATTACTCGAGAATTCAAAAACATTTGCTTCCATTCGCTACCATGCCACCCGAGTGATTGAACATCTTCCTTTTTTTTTTTTTTTACCACACTACGCCGGATTTGTTTTCTCCAAGTACTGCCTGTTCAAAAATACACGCTTCTAGAGTTTTATTTTTCTGAACTGTTGAATGTTCACGCTCATGTTATCATGCAATTATAGATTTTTAAAAAATGGCGAAAATTTTCGGCCAGTGCCTTTATAAAATAAATTTCAAGGCCATGCAAATTTCTGCACTTGAATTTTTTTTATCGAAGAATAAAGACATTTTTTTTACTGTATAAAGTCCAAGTTTAGTGCTCTTTACATTATAATTTTTAATTTATCGTCAAAATAAAGACAAATCGGTAGATACAAGCGTAGCAAGAATTAATATGGTTGTCTCACAAAAATTTATACTACACAATTCGCTCTTCAGAATTTTTAGAATTCGGTTTTTCATGATTTTCAAACTCTTGTGGCATTTATTTTCTTCATTGATTTTAACACAGATGCTGACCTCCGTAGGTAAGTCGCTAGCAAGTCGGCCTGCGGTGTGAGAGGTCCTGGGTTCGAATCCCAGCATAGGCATGGATGTTTGTGTCGTTTTCTTAGATTAAGAATATTTGTAAGCCGTTCCTTATTAAGCCTAACGGCATAAAAAGGGGGAAGTTAATAAATCCTCAAAAAAATTAATACAAATAAGTAATATTATCACAACTATTACGTTCTGAAAAGTATAATGGTTTGTTGCGCTAGAAAACAGTACAACGATAGTTTAAAGCACACTTTATTATTTATACGTGAAAGTAACCAGGGAATTAAATCGTACAGTATGAAGAGAAATATTTAAGTACTTTACAAAACAAAGATCAAGTCACAGCATTAAATAAGTACTATAACTGTTTAAGCAGATATCGTTATATATTTTATTATTATATAAAATAAGTTAACGACAGTAAAATAATTTGCAGTTAAATCTTTGACACTGAAAGATTTTTCTCACATAGTAGGTGTATATCGTCTCTGGGATCCTGGAATGGAAATTGCAATTGCAATGGATTAAACTAATTAAATCTACTGCTTCTTGGTTCACTAGCTTTGGAAGTGAATATTTTCTTTACTATACTCAATACATTATATATAGACTATAGTATATACCAGTAAATAAATATAACATATAATGTGTATGCATGTAAAATGCAATTAAAATTAATCACTCAAAATTAACATACATGTTACAGCTCGATAGTTTAAAGGCCTAATAGCAATTTATCGGTTTCTTGCTGATTTTCTTAGTAGGAAATTAATTTTTTTAGTTTTTGAACAGTGTGATATCAACGGATCGCTGACACGAAGTTTATGTTTATCTTTATTGGCCTATTATTGTTTGTTCACATACACAGGGACGTTGTCAAAATATTTTTGTATTTAAAAAATAATTTTAAAAAAGTAACAAAAAATTTTAAATTTCAGAAATTTACAAAAAATTCAAATCATTGGTTAAATGGGTTTTTATATATAAAACCCTAGCGAGTGATACGTTCTTTTACTGTGAATCATTTCGTGTTAATATGTTGATTGGTTTTCGGGGATGTATGAACTAATAACATGAAAATTTTGACTTCGAAAATCCATTATGGGAAAACTGACTGAGTTATATATAAAGGAGGATAATGTACTCAAAAGCACGGTAGAAGTACAGGTCTGGACACTCGCCTATCTGCCAATGTATTTTGCTTGACCCCCTTGTTGTTTGGCTGTAGTTCGTCAAGTTACCGACAATGTTGTGATTTATTGGCGCTGCAATCAGGGCGGTCCAGCTCAAACTCCGCCGACTTTTTTTCCAGTATTTACATTATAAAGTAAATAGAGATTGCATTAGGATTGCGAGCAAAGGAAGTATTTCATAAATTTATAAAAAAAAAAAATACGTCTTTATAAATTGTTTATCTTTGTGGGAGAGAAATGGTCGGAGTTTGAGCCCGACCGCCCTGACTGCAGCGCCAATAAAGCACAACATTGTCGGTAACTTGGTGAACTGCAGCCAAACAACAAGTGCGTCGAGTTTCCAGGCGAGTGTCCAGACCTGTTCTTCTACGGCCGTGCTCCAAAGGAACATCTACAAAACTAACACTGTTTCATACATGTATAAAATTATGATTTCTCCCCTCTGGCACGTCCTTTAATAGCACCATTTTGCACCTTGACAATCCAGATGTTCACGGGGGAGGACCCTAGGACCCCTGTTTATTGGAGGGTTCCATGTTACTTGATAACATTCCCAGTTTCGTGACCTCCCTTAAACACTAATCCTGGCTACTTTCCTGACAAGCGGCAATGATGAACTAACAAATGATAGAATAACCCTGACAGAAATAAACATTTCGTTGCGAATTTCACACGACTTTGATTTTGTTGCAGTGATGGCTTTTCAAATAAAGTTCGTCATGCGTGTTATTACTCATTTTGCAGTACATATTGCATAGGGAATCTGAGATATAGTGAAAAAAAAATTAGTCCTGGGCTCTTTTAAAACTAAACAGTGTTTACGTGTTAAAAAAATAAAGTTACTTTTTATTAATAGGCCCTACGCCTCACTCACGAATATCCCGTCATTCTTGATGTTATACTCATCCAACATAGGTTTTCTCCCCCAGGACTCTTAGGAAATATCGTAGAAAACGAAAGGAAAAACTGCGAGAAACAAAAGACATTTCAAACTGCACATATAATATAGATTTTTGTATGAGGTTACCTTTAGTGAGATTCACTTTTCGCAGTTGTTTTATTGTTCTCTAATATTAACATGACATCGAACGAATTTGTCCGGGAAGTCTAGAACTTTAGATATATTGCATACGAATGTTTTGTATTTTTTTAAGAATATAAATAAACTTTAAAAAAGTTTGAATATTAAGAACAACAGAATGTTACAAATATTTATAGGAATAAGTAAAGATGTGCAAATTTCGCGGATTCAATGACCTGCATGATAGAATTCACTCTTCTATGCATACTCAAGCCCCGTATATTCGTCCATTCCCTGCTATTCCACTGAGTTGTCGGGGCTTGAATATGCACAGGAGAGTGAATTCTAACATGCAGATCACTGAATCGGCGAAATTTCCCATCCATAGGAATAAGTAAAACAACTCAATATTTAATACTATGATTTTGCTTAAAATGTGTAACAGAGATCCTGAAATAAGTTCATACATAATTCTGGTACATTACTGTATAAAATAGTGAATATCTGAGAAATTATGAAAGGGTAAAAATAAATCATAGACCTACGTTATTTCTCACTCACACCATTTTGTTATTTGTGATTGAGGTTTAACTGAAAGGGCAAATATGTTATACGATTCGTAAAAGTGTAAATAAAAAGCGACATATGTTATACCTCGATATTAAGGCACTGCCAAAAAAAGTGGATAGTGTTTTTGTATGCGCAAAGTACACTACATTTTCTGTATTGAAGATAGCTGGTGAACAAATAAACAAATTCATACATGAAACTACGTATATATAATAACGGTTGATAATTACCGTAAACCGGTGTTACTTTGACCTAGCAGGGTAACTTTGACAACTCAAAATTTTGGTTTTTATGTTATTTATTGACGAAAGTTTCAAGCTTTAGCTATAAGGATAAAATGAATTATTTAAAATACTCGGCTCAGATTATCTGTTTATTTACCAGATAACCCAAAATTTAATATGTTAAATTGTCAAAGTAACCCCGAAAATGGTCAAAGTAACTCCGGTTTACGGTAGGGTATTAAACAAACGCCGGATGTTATATCCAAGTTAATATGAATAACCTACCTTCGTTTTCGAGATAATGCATCAGTCAGCGAATACTGTTTTTTTTTTTTTACGCAAAATTCATTCTCTGATGACATGTTTTATATTACATTCCTGCCCAAGATATTGCACTAAATGAAAGCGTCACTTTGGTAAAATAATTCGTCATAAAGTTGACAAAACTGGTTATGTAGATATGTTAATTTTTTAGTTTTTTTTTTATATTGATTTCCAAAACTCGGAGGCTTCCATTGAAATTTTAAAAGAGCCCATTTCCATACCACATGTGTGTTTATAATTCGTGTCAGGTTAAATATACGCGAAATCGCAACGTTCCTGGTGAAGATAGAGGTCCTTGCGCGAGTTACAGTTTGTTGGTTTACTGTTAGACACTTTGGTCATTTGGAAATATTAATCCTCGCTCCTCGCATTTTCTCGCCCTTCTCTTCGGAAAGTCTCAGATGTTATTTCTCGCGGCATCAATCAAACCGTTGATTACAAGACTTTTTTTTTTGTTTTCTCCCCTTCCACCTTTGCGCAGAAAGTGTCGGTGGACGAAGAGGAAAAACAAGGTTAGACGGTCCTCGCCGGCGCGCATTGCTTGTCTCGTTCGTGCCGGGAGTAATCAATCTCTTTTTCCTGCTCTCTCCTCCTTTTGTTGCCTTCTTTTTACCACCCCCACTTCCCCGTTCTTCTCTTTTATTTCCTGCGCGCTCTTCGTTTTGATTCTCTCTTCCCCCTCCTCCTCCACAACCTTCCCAAGGGAAGGCCGGGCGCGCGGGGTCCGTCGCGAACTCGGTAGTTCCCGCCCGCCTCTCCCCAGACAAAATGGTCGACAGACGAAATTGCCGCGTCTACATTTCATGGCTGCCGGAGACTTTGGTGGAGCTACGACCGCGCTTCCATTCCCCTCGTCTTCCCCCCCCCCCCCAACCACCGTCCCCCCCGCGCGCTCGTTTCACTGACACTGGCCGAGTTTAATTTCACTGCGCCGTCGTCTTGCCAAGCCCGCGTCTCAACAAGCACTCAAGACATTTCTCGTCAGAAATATGCGGTATGTTTGTGTAGAGTGACGTGTGTCGATATTTCACTTCTGGCTCATCACAAAAACATAAAAGAATATGTGTTAATATATTTGTTTCATACTGCTAGATGCATTTGCCGTTGTAAACATGTTGACTAGCCCAGGGGCGCGCGCAAGAGATTTTTTGAGAAGGGGGGAGGTGAACTGACCCTTGCGCTTAATATCAACTTAATGAATGTTTATAGGAAAACATTTAGTAATACAAGGTGTTGTAGAGAAAAGAATAATTTGTAGGTTTCGAAACCCATTAAAATAAATGAATTAATGTATAATACATAACTGATTTTGCAAAGTAACATACATACACCTTATAGCTCCACGTAAAGTTATAATTAACGCAAGGCTGCCTGCCTTCTAAACAGTATGATCCAACACAGGCTACTTCCTCTAATCCATAAAAATGTTTCCATGAGAAAATACTTTGCTGAAACCCCAAGTTAACAGTGTCGTTCCAGGGGGACGTCCCCCGAAACAATTGTGATTTTTGGGTTCAAAATTGCGCTATTTGAGCACTTTTTGAACCTAAACAAATAATATAGGCCTACAACAAATGATATACAGCAGGCAGAAATTGTAGTATTTTTTAAGATTTGTTTCATACATGCAGATTTGCAGGACCCTCAGATCCTCCCCCCCCCCCTCCTTGCGTACGGCATTGTACTGGCCGTTATAAGACAGCGATGGACTAGCCAAAGTAGGAGGAAGGTGGAAAATAATTAGCAGGGCGCCAAATATGTGCAACTGTTTTGTGCTGTTTCTAACACGAGTTGTAACAATACTACTTTTTCACTTATATTGTCTTTGTCAAGCCAGTAACTGGCCATGGGGTGTCAGATAGAGGGTAAAACAACCCTGCCTGGTGAAGAGTGCTAGATACTCTACATGGAAGAGCGCTCCTGGGAAATATCCTGGTGTCCTGTGGGTGAGTGCGATATTTTGGTCAGCGCTTAAGAGCGTTCACGTGGCAAAAGTACAGAATTTTATGTTTGTTCGACACAGTGTTAGTTTTACAGACGTTACTTTTGACTACATTTTCCACTCGTGAAACTTTTTTAGCTCTCATAGTCTTCCCATAGCGGCGTGTCAAAGTAAAAATGTGCAAGTTACGGGAACATGGTATTAGCAAAAACCAACTGACTTACGCGAATGACATAATTTACACTGAAGTTAGATAGTATGTGTCATGTGCTAAGAGATTTAAAATCACTCAACTAAGTCCCTTTGTATTTTTTTAATGGCCATACATAAAGAAAATTATCGTAATTTTTTAGGATTTATTTAAAAATACAAAGGAATTGCATCGTGCGATTTTAAATATTTTAGCATATGACACATACTATCTAATTTCAGTGTAAATTCTTTCATTCGCGTAAGTCAGTTGGTTTTTGCTGATAGCATGTTCTCGTAAGTTGCAAATTTTAATTTTCACGTGCTGCTATGGGAAGACTATGAGAGCTAAAAAAAGGTTTCACGAGTGGAAAATGTAGTCAAAAGTAACGTTTGTAAAACTAACACTTCGTCGTACAAATATAAGATTATGCGTTTTTGCCACATGAACACCCTTAACATATCGGCCTTCAGCGCTGGCGAGGGATGACAATGTTTGGAACAGCACCGGAAAGAATGGGCGGGGAAAACGGGAGATCCCCGAGAGTAACCCGCCGACCAGCGGCATCGTCCGGCACAATTCCCGCATGCGAAAATCCGGGAACCGACCTCGCCGGGAATCGAACCAGGATCGCCTTGGTGGGAGGCGAATGGTTTGACCTTCGGCCACCGCGGCCCCTCGGCAAGTCCACTTTTTTAACGCGACATGTTCACGAATGAATGTTAACAGTCATCATATTGGAGTAGCTTAGCACACGTGTGGCGTGCTAGAGGCAATGATTTTTGGTGAAAATAATTATGCAACATTTTGTTTCAGTGCCTCACGTTCACATCTGCAGCTCTGCTTCATGGTCAGTGATTGGCTGTTTTTAACTCTCAGCATATCTGGGATCTACCCACAAATCACAGACTGGTGTTGTCGCAATGACGCTATTCTCATTGGCACAGACAAATGAGTGACGCCTCTACACGAGTGCACGTTGCAATAACTACGGACCAGAGCTGCAGACGTGAACCTGAGGCGTTGAAACTAAATGTTGCATAATCATTTTCGCCAAAAATAATTGCCTCTACGTATTACATCAAGAAACCGATAGCCCATACATAAATGTGCAGCGGGTGATTATGCAACCTTGTGTACGTGGCGTTTTAAGGGGCCTCCCTAGATAGGCTGCGTTTGTGTGTGAGCGGTAGGAGCGGTAAGAGTGCTGTTCGCTCAGTGTATGTAATGCATAGAGATAATGGTTTATCGCGGAAAAACTTGACTATTTGCTAGGCTTCAACATACGTTCAACTTATCAAAAGATTACTGGCTTTTTCATGTACGTGGAGCTACTGCCCTATTTGATTGAGCCAATAAGAATACCACTAGTTTAATATTTAATGCATGTTATTGGTCTGCAGACAGCTACGTTGTGTCAGTGTTTTCAAGGCTATGTTGACACAAAACATTTTCGCGATATAAGCTTACCATCATCTCTAGTAATGCATTATCATTAGAGACACTGGAAAATCGCGGGAATAGTTGACTGTTTGTTAGGCTCCAATATGTTGTATATAACACTGAATGTTTTGTATCAACATTGGCTATCGTTGATTTGTAGCATTTTCTCTCTCTACAACAGGCTCAGTTAGAACTGAACAGCTTGGACACACAGCATGTGTGATTTGTCCCAAAACTGTTCACGCGTGTCACGGTTAATACCTATAATACAGTTTATTGGAGGCTATTTTAAACATTTTCGCGATTTTCCAGTGTCTCTAATTAACGCCTCTCCGCGCAAGCCACTCAGCTGGCGTGCAATGCTGTACTATTATCCTTTTTTTCTATGGGACTTTAAGCGGTGACCACATTATTTTATTTGTGAACAACATAGCTAAAAAATTAACGCTTGTTTCTATATTTCGAGGGGCCCAAAAATGATGTTTTAAATAAATGTGCCGAATTTTTGAAACTATATCAACATAGTTTGAAGTGTGTGTTCGCATTTAATACTTTCGTAAAAAAAAAGAATAAATCGCAACTTGCTGCGACGCATTTCAAGCGCAGGTAGGAGGCCTCTTAACAGTCCGATGTGCAGGTCTGCACGTGTGACAAACTAAACAAGCGCCGCACGGCCTTTAACACGGTAGCCTCGTGGCAATGGACAGCACTGGCCACCACGCTCACCAGACGCCAAGCCACCTGACTTCTGGTTGTGCGCCTACATCAACCGATGGTGTATGCCACATCACTTGACACGAGCAGTACACTCCATCAAAGCCTATCCGGAAACCTTCGCACACAGGAGTCTCGACATGCACCGGCGTTGCGTTGCCCGTGTAGGCAACGGTGGCCGACAGTTTGAACAATCATTTTAAACAGAAACACCGAACAGAATACTCTGTTCCCATCACTTCACTCCAAATGCATTGAATGTAAAATAGTCGTTGTGACTGCCTACCTGTCCCCTGTGCTTTGCCACTGCCAGTAGCATGTTACTTATGAGCATTAGACTACTGGTTTCTTCGTGTAACATGCTTCATTTGTGCCCATTCAGGTGTTTGTTATCATTTGTACCTTAACATCCGTAGTCACTACTCGAGAAAGAAAGGAAACCTAAAATGCAAGCAAGAAGGATGAACAAAATTTAATTAAGCTTACTGATGGCAGTGTTTAGCGGAATATATTTCAGTGGCTTTCAGGATTGCCAATCAAATCCATCCACGAAGGAAGATCTTGCTTCTTACATAAGCCACTTGTCAACGGCATCTTAAGTGAAATGAGACGTTTAATTCACTATCTCCCATTCACAACTACTCAATTGCTGGAAATCGCTATTATTTTGCCGCCTGCTTGGAAGATATTGCTGCAGGAACAAAACATGTATGATTTTTCGAGTGTTTTTTTTTTTGACATTAAATACTTATTTGTTCATAGTTTTCAGGTTATTGAAACCAGCATAGCCCCTTAAAGATAGGATAGTAATGTGGACAGCACCCAGTCTAGAAAAATGTCCTTGGTTGCATACGTTATGAATATTCACTCGCTGGGGGTAGTGTAGGTTATCTCAGTCATGCGACCAGGTTTTTTCGATCAGCAGGGTTTGATAACCCTTGCAATGTTATTCAAAGTTTTAAAATGACAGGAATTTAAAATACCTACAAATTATCAACATGAAAAATATTTTGATAAATATTGCATCCATAATGCATTTTTTTACATGTATTATGTTTACATTCAAACATAATATTAGTTTTAGTAGTTGACCGAGAGATCATCAGTTGAAATTTCGAGCACGAGACAACTTATCCGTGGTAATATTCCAAACACTAAAAACTTGAAGTTTTTTCTGACCTGCTCTACTATCGTGAATTTTCATAAGCGCCTGTAGTCAGGTGGCTAAACGTCCTTAAAAGCGATGTCTTCTGCGCTGGTGAGTGGGTGAAATGAGGTGAGGATGGATCAGCGTCAGAATGAATAGGTGGGGGAAACGGGAGATACCCGAGAAATCCGCTGTTCAGCGGCATTGTCTGGCACGATTCTCATTACGCGAAAATCTGGGCCACTATGCTTGACGTGCAGAAGATCTTATGTTTCCAACTATGGAAATTTCACTTTGACAGTGGTCGCTCTTCCCGAACAGATTCTGTGAGTCTTTCTTGACTTGAGGCAAAAATTTTTTTCTTTTGTCTTATCCTTTTACTATCAGTATGTCGCCCACTGTAAATTTGCTGGAGTCCTCCATTTCGTGTTGTAAGTTAATTCTTCCACTAAAAAATTAAAATCCTGTATGTATGTAGCCTAGTTTGTGTGCGTGAAACGTGTAAAAACACCTGTTGTGTAGAGCAGCGTCCTTATAAGATACTTCGTAGGCTATGAGCCTTGAAAAATAGGCGTTACTTGGAAGTGGGATAGTTAATATTATAAAAAAAGAAAGATTTGTAGTTACATCAGATTTCGATAAAGTAAACAGACTTCACTTTTGCTTTTTTTATATGTCATCTATTCTCACAATGATTTGTATTAGATGTAATGTCGCCGCCCGTAATAAATCACTGGTAGTACAGTTACGCCACTTTTTTCTAACTGTCCAGTTAATAACGTTCTTTTGGTTCCATGTGTTCGTCTGCTTTTTACTTTCCTTCAAGTATCAGCTGTAGACGTTTACACTTATTCCCTTGCATGAAGTAACACAGGTGGCGTAAATTTTCCCTCGCAATTTATATAATTTCCTTTCTTCTCAACTTACTGACTTTGTCTTCGTTTGTGACTTGGGCCGTCCAGCGGAATTCTTGTGTATGCATAAAAAAAAAAATAGTGTTTTCTTTTTCAGGGTGAATGTTTCCATTCCGTAAGTGTGTTGTAAAATACATTGCCTCTCTAAAGGAAGGTTCATGCCTTTGCTACAAGACTTACTGTTTGTTGTCTTCATCTCACCGGTGCAATCATTGTACTCGTTTACTTTTTTGTCTTGACGGTTGATTGGCATCGTAGTAATAAGAAGGCAAGGTTAAGAGGGCTGTGTACTTAGACGTTAGACGGTGTTGTGGCGTGTCACGCGAAAACTTTTTTACGTGACACCGCCGAACTTATTCGTATTGTTGTTATCTATGAAAAGAACACTCACTTGAAACGAAGTATGCCATTTTTTGAAAATTCAGTATGCTTGTTAGTAACATAATTTTTGGGTTTCTGTAAATGGCTAAGAACGGCTTTTTTTTAGACTGCTGTAACTCTGGAAATACGACCTGAATCCGTAAATTGCAAAATGAGGTGCGTGCATTGGTCTTTACTTCATACTATGCAAAAATAAAATTTTAGGATCACCGCTTAAAATCCCATAGGAAAAATAGTTCTACGAAAACATTGCACGCCAGTTTAGCGTGCTGCGAATAAATACCATGTGTCTATCCTCGAGAATGGTTTTTGGCTCTTATCACTCCGCTGTTCCCGCGCGTCAAAGACGGAAATTTCAAACCAATACACAGTACTCTTAAGAGGCGCTGTGACGTGCAGTTTTATAGCGGGGGGGGTTGGTGGGACTGCTTCACCGCGACCACTGCACATGCAGCGCCACTGCAGAGGCATCGCGCGCCGGTAAGTAGTATGTTAAGCCCAGCTAATCAGCGGCCAGTCGTGCACAGTCACTCGCAAACACGATGTATGTCCCTCCTCCTCCCCGCTGGCCACCGTCATGCGCACTTAATCCCACTTGATCCCCCCCACATATCTCGAGCCTCCCTCCGTGACGTCACCGGCTCTAATCCCCGCCCTCCCTGCCTGCGTGAGGCGAGGACCACGCCTCCCCCGGACGTGACGTCACGCCGACAGACAAAACACCGGCGCGGCGCTGGCGGCCAGATTGGGGGGCTGCGGTGGGTGCCATGCCAACGGCCTTCAAGTCAGGGCGAGCCGGGGGTCCCTGGAGCGAGCATAATCCCTCGCACTTTCACCTCGCTGCACTCTGGCGGTCGTCGCGACAACTAAACCGCTCTCTTCAATATTATATTAGGCGCTGCTCGCTCGGGGAGATGTGAGGATGCACCGCTGCTGTGGTCTGCCAACATTACCTTGGCTGCACCCCCCTCCCCTTGCCTCTCCTATTTTCAAATTACTTGCGTGTGAGACTGTATGGAAGGAAAACTTTCTTGGCTAGTTTACTGATGCAGCCTTATAAAATATGTCATAAACTACAGTGGTTAGTTATTCACTCAAATATTTCTTAAGCCGTAGTTACTTTTCCATTTAAGTTAATTTGCAGTTTCCTGGCACTTTTTAATGTCAATAAGTCACCGTAAGTAACAAATAAAGTATATAGATTATACTGTACGCAGAAGTTAATATCTGATGGATTAGTAAATAATATTTGTTAACAATTATTCTAGACAAGGCTGTTGCCAAAAGTATTTACTTAATTGCGAACCACCTATAGAAGAGCATCATTATAAACCTCTGTATTGGCTATTCACAGTAAATCGAGCACTTTTGAATGTCTAATTAATATTTCCCATGGAATGTAATTAATATTTACTGCCGCTCGTTTGTATAAACTTAGACGGTTATGTAATGAACAAAGCGTACTGATTTCATCGTATGTAGGCTACTCAAAGTAAGTGTTCGAGATGACAATAAAATATAGGCCTATGTATACTTTTTTGAATGTTTATTCTTGACCAGACGGTCTTCAAAAGAGTGTTCATTTTACCGCGAACAGTGTATGTAGTGATTTTATTTCTGTAAACATGATCTTAGCAGCCAACAATTTGTTTTAAGTTCCTACCTTTCGTAAGACTTTTAAGATCCAAACAGCGTGGAAAAATATAAGTTCAAGTTTGCAAATTCGTGCACCACACACGTAAATTTTATAATGAAATGACAGGTATCGTCAAGTTTTGTAAGTTTTGTAAATCATTTATAAAAAAAAACAGTCTGTTTATAATTTTCGACCAATTAAATTAAACAAAGAACCAAGTTAATATATAGCCTATTTCCGTAAATATATCGTAGTATAAAATGATGTCAATTTGAGGAATCTGAAATATTTTTTCGCATTTACTGTAAATGTTGAAATGAATTTTTAAGTTCAATTTTTATGTTAGTTACACTGGTTTTACGATGTTGATGAATAAGTTACATAACCAAACATTTTGTCCCAGGCTACATTTTGGACAAAAATAATTTAGCTCTTCATTACAATCACACTTTATGGAATTAGGAGAATCTGTAAGTATTGCAGGCAGTTGCACTCAACTTTCGCCAACATTCTATATGTAAGAGATGTCAAGACGCAAGTTCTACTGATGTAAGAGGGATATTTTTCCAGTTGTAAAACCCAAAAGGTTTATTTTCCCAGGCTTTGACACTTGAAAATACTTGCAGGGTAAAAAGTTTTTGAGAATTAATGAGGCTCTACGACTACATTTTCGTAACTTTACAAACGTAAACTACCAGGAAGAGGAAGTTACTCAAATAATGTATTACAATATACGTAACTATTAATTAATGTAACCGCGAAAATGTACGCATGAGGCCCTGCTATGAAATGTCTCCCTTATTAAAAGTTATTTTGTATAAAACTGAAGGCACATCAAAACTACAAGTATGGATATGGATGACTGTCTGCTAGCACTTTTTTGAGATACTTAACTTTCTCATCTGAATGTTTGGAAACTCGGAAAACTTTCAGGACTGTAATTTTGTATTGCGCACACATATAAATAAACAAATATCCATACAAACATAAAACATCCTGCTTGGTGGTACAATTCAAAATAATTGCTTCTTTTGTTAGCAATGGTGATATAAAGCCTTATCAGTTTATAATCAAACGTATTTTTAAATCGTGAAAAAGGCAAAAGAAAACAAAAGCAAAACTATCTTTAACTCTCTCGCTCTCTCTCTCTCTCTCTCTCTATATATATATATATATATATATATATATATATATATATATATATATATAATGAGAGTGAGAGACAGTAAATATAGTGTAAGGATATGTGCTTGTATGCACAGCATGCACATTCATACTTTTATTAACTTATTCAGTACTCTACATGATGTGTTCGTGCTTGTGTGCGTGCGTGCGTGCGTGCGTGTATTTAACGCATGACAGCATGTTTAAACTGACACGTGCCTTTAAAATAATGTTAACTGCAAACCAACTCTTTTGTTTACGAGTAAATTGACTATTTTGACTGTTCCATTATCCTTGATGTGTACAGCCAGACTCCGTTATATCGATAATGTGCTGCGCGACAGTAGCTGACGGGTTGCCTGTGTTCAAGGCGCACCATGTAAACAACTCTACACATACACACTAGTTGTGTTGTCACGGGGTATCCATACGAGTCACTGTGAGAACATAAAAAAAAGTGTCCTACAGTGGAAATTAGCTAATTTCTCTCGTTATCGTCTGGTGCACGTGTATGCATACAACGGATGTAAGTAACGAGTATAATAAAATTACATGAGAAATAAACTGAACGCATACGAATGTTTTAGAGGGTGTTTTCTTATCAGGCTCGACAACTACCTCAGTAGTTAGTTTTTTTAAGTACCGTAAGAGACAGTACTGAACACTGCTGGGTACCGCGGGGTACCAACCACACAGTGAAACTTTCCGCCAAGGAAGACTCAACATATAAAATTTCTTCACGATGGCGTAAATTTTGCATTCATGTAAGATAAACCGTTGCCTGTACACGCAAAAAATTAGAAACTGTCCCAGTGTTGAGAGATGTGTAAGCAGCATGTCCACCATCTCTCCTTGGACGCAGTTGTCTGCTGTAATGACAGGATGCTTGTATAGGTCGTTCACGATAAAGTGAACACATTTTTAAGACCATCTTGTAGAGAATAATAATTTAAAAAACCAGTATTTATTGTTATGCCAGGCGTTAACGTTCGAGGTTGACACAACTGATCAACTTTATTATTACGTAGGCTGATTTGCTTGAATTAAAAGTTTCATATAACTATAAATTATTTTTAATGAAAAAAAGGTACTAGGGTTTTAAAACTACTCAGAATTTTAGTACGAACCACTTATATAACAGTGTAGCACAGTAATAGTACCAGTCTATCTGTTGTCCTCTAGTATCTATGAAACTTGCAGTTACGAAACATATTTTACGACGTAATAATAAATAAGAAAGTATGCCGCATATCGCTCAGGTACTTGAAACACATTGTAATGGAATGTTTCTGCCCGAAAACGGTTAAATGGTCTGTTTGGTCTGTTATCGCTTTCAATAAGTGTAACCTACTGTCAGAGATTATAATTAAAACATTAAATTATTTTGAAGAGCAGCACCTATCGGGTGAACTAACAGTAAGGGCGACAATGACGCGCTCATTACATGCCGCATGGTCGCTACGTGCCATGTACTGAAGTAATACGCAAGTTTTCAGTTGAACAATTTTTACCACACTACTTTATTATTGTGACAATATCATTTTACTGCCGGTAACTTCAGCAAAGTTAAACGCACTAGCATATCTGGGATTTGTATAAATCAGATTAGTATATTTTGAGATACGACAGTCTGGAAATTCCGACGTTAGTTATGTTGAACGGCTTGGAAACAGGTTTTGTAGTGCGGAGCTGAGGAGAAGGCAAGGCTCAGGTATGCGGCTGGTGGTGGGGACAAGCTGGGCGCTATGTGGCCCCCACAACCACCCTGCCGTTCTGCCTTGCCTTCCCCTGGCTCAGCTCCCTGCAATATATTGATAGTGTCGGTCCCCCACACTCGTCTGAAGTGTGCTTTGTTTTCATAAAGGAACACACAGGAGGCACGCTGAATAGTTTCATTTAAGGTCGTATTAACTAATACATTTCATGCACTTGAAGCGCGGGCTAAATATAACCCTTAAAGACGATGTAGAAAACTCACGACGTTTTGGCAGGCCAGTCAAAATTTCTAGTTTAAAGAGTTTGAAAATTAGTCCGAGTGAAATTTACTCCTAATCGTATTTTCAACTGGCGGTCTCTTGATAAAATCCTCACATAACCATGCTCTTGAGAAGGGTAAGCGGCGGTTAGCAGACGGATGTCGCCAAATGTAAACAGTAAATGTAACCAACACTACAATGAAATGAAAGTGAAGGTACCAAGCACGAAGCAATATAAAACTATATAAATAACACTACAAATAAATTATACAAATAAAATAGTGTGTAAAGAATACGTTGCAGACATAGCATTACAAAAATATTCGACACGTATAAAATACACAGCCAATTTTTTTTATTACCGTCATCTTAAAATCCTGAAAAGGTGTTTTTCACGTTTCTGAAGATCGACAAAACCTGGTCTCGTGACTAGGTAACCTACACTACTTCAGCGGGTGAGTTGTCGAAAACGAGATGTACTACAAGTATGCAGTCATGGAGGTCAAGTATGGAATTAAAGTTAGATTATCTCTTATTATGGAACAATTTTAAAGATAAATCTTTCAAACAAAATTGCTAGACGTATACCCGAATTTCTGAATTAATATAGTGACAGGAAGAGTTTTCAAAAGAAAAAAAAATATTACCTCATACAAAGTTTAATATTACTTAGATACTACACATTAAGTTTATAACAACTTAGGTACTATATATTAAGTTTATAACTACTTAGGTACAATCTATAACATGTATAATTATATAGGTTCCATATATTAAGTTTATAACTACTTAACCACTAAGTATTAAGTTTATAACTTCTTAGGTAAGGGTGCGGCCTGCCTCGGAACCCTGGTGCGAACCAACCTGTCGAACATAATATGTATATATAGGCATATATATATATATATATGTGTGTGTGTGTGTGTGTGTATGTCTGTGTGTACGTGTCACCACTAAGTTTTTGTTTATCTCGGTGAGGTGCACATTGGTATAGGAACTTTTAGGGCGTTATAAATACCCTACAACTGTGAACAAATAAGTATTTCAATTTTTCATTAAAAAAAACACTGGAAATCGTCACCTATAAAATTTTTCCAACTTATCAAATTCATGCAGCAATGTTCTCCTATGGATGCAGAAAGTGGTTTCTGTACCGAATGCGATGTCATTAAAACTGACAGAGCAACTCCTGATATAATTTTACACGCCAATCCCTGTCTTTGATCTATCCGGGGCTACCAGGTAAGCAGCGCCACTTATAATAAATAAATAAAGAAATAAAGAAATAATAAAAAGCGAACCTCCTCCATAGGGTAATATTATTTCAGGAATGTTAAGGTTGATTCCGTATTGAACTAGCAGCTGTAAGATTGATAGAGCACAAAAATATAATTCATAAGAAGAGGACATTCCAGAATGCTACATGGCTGTTAAATAACGTAATTATCGTGGGTCGGTGTATCGCACCATGGTCGTAGACTTACAACTAGGCGCCTCTAGGCTGCTGCTTGTCTCTTAGAATGACATGAAACGAAGCCCTACAGCGGAGAGGCGCTGGAATGAAGGGGCGGGGTAAGCGGGAGATCACCGACAAAACCCGCCGACTAGCGGCATCGTGCGACACGATTATCACGTGCTAAAATCCAGCGAGCGCTCTAGTCACTGCCGTGGGCTGACGTATTTCGCGCGTTCCAGGCTTAAAACTGCAGAAGCGTTAAGGACGACAAAGTGAGCGCATCACGTCTCACCCTCACCTCTAGGCGCAAGTCACTGAACTGACATGCGGTCTTCTCACCGACAACTAGACCCTATGAGACATTCAGTAGTGAGCCTATCATTTTATGACGTCATACTGATCATAAACATATCTTGTACACTCCTATACCTTTAAAATAATCCGCAAAAAGATTTGCATTCATAAAAAGGACCGGAAAAACGCCAATTCTCCCCATTTTTTGGCTTCTGCAAATATGCTTTAATGAGCAGTGGTGAACCTGAACATGTAACGTACTTTAAATGTCATTCCTAAGGAGGCATCACTTAGACCACGGCCGTAGAAGAACAGGTGTGGACACTCGCCTGGAAACTTGACCCTCTTGTTGTTTGGCTGCAGTTCACCAAGCTACCGAGAATGCTCTACGTTTTTGGCGCTGCAATCAGGGCGGTCGGGGTCAAACTCCGCCCACTTCCCTCCCACTAAGATAAACAATTTATCAAAACGTGTTTTTTTATCAATTTATGAAATACGTCCTTCGCTCACAATTTTAAAGCATGGCTCCAGCAATCTTTATTTACTTTATAATGTTAACAATGGAAACATGTGGGCGGAGTTTGTATAATGTTAACAATGGAAACATGTGGGCGGAGTTTGAGCCCGACCTTCCTGACTGCAGCGCCAAAGATGCACTGTTGTGCGGTAATTTTGCGAACTGCAGCCAAACAACAAGGAGGTCAATCAAAATACATTGGTAGATAGGTGAGTGTCCAGACCTTTTCTTCTACGACCGTTAAACACCCTGATCAGTTTTAGAAAAATCATGTAATGGTCGAAGCTATGCAATCCTCTCTCCCCTCGGCGGGTTGGATAGACGACCACCTTAAGAGTGCGTAGTAGATAAATAAATGCTGAAAACATCAATTGATTTCTACTCCTTTTCGAAGCAAATACGGATAAAATACTCAATGACAATCCTAGATTATGGTATTTGCCAACTTTATGAGTAAACATTTATCCGGAATTACTAATTTGTTACGCGTGATCTCTTGCGCCGCAGTTAATTGCACGAGGTTCCGGCGTCAGAGATTGCACCTCAGAAGTTCGTAACACTGAAAACAATTTTGTTTAATACGTTGGCTAAAACTGTTGTTTAGGATTGCTATTGTTTAATTTTTGAAAATTGGCTCCAAGAGACGTACAGTTATAGAATAATGCTTTTAGCGATGAATTATGTACCACGCCCTCTTAAAGGACACCGCTTATCAAGCGTTAAAAACGCGCTGCGTTGTGTTCCTAAATACGTTTATTACGATACTATTCAACATGTGCCTATTGTGTCTATGTACGAAAAGAAAACACACTTCAAATGATGATGTAGTTCATAGCCCTCTTTAGTAGAAGGCCAGAGTCTTAAATGTGGCAACACTGCATCGGGGGCCTGCTGCTCGTCACTTCTTGACTGCCCTAGTCTCTGCAATGTGTCTAGATGCAGCTTTAGTGGCGTGTACTCGTCTACACAGACTAAGGCTATCAATGAACGACCGATAGTTGGCCTCCGATGCAGCATTGCCACATTCAAGACTCCGGCCTTCTACTAATGACGCCCATGCGTAGTTCCAAAACAAACCACGTCAAGAATAAAATTCGTTTCGCTGCCCCACAATTTGGCAAAAACAGATTTTCGAACATGTTACATCTGAAAAACCACTCATGGAATTCGCGTGAAACTACTCCAGAAACATGCAATGGAATTAGCTAAAAACATTTCACCAATAAAAAAAATGGGTTCACCGCTGAACGTGTCAGTCAGGCGAGTGATCTACGATGCCACTGCACGCAGTTTCAGTGTCTTGCGGTAGATTTGATACCACGCCATATGAGCCTGTCAATATCACCCTTGGCGTCGTGCCTCACTCCTCACTCACATAAGCACACGACCACCAGGCGGGCGCCTTAAGAACGTTCAAGTGGCAAAAATTCATAATTATATATTTGCACGACATAGTGTTCGTTTTATAGACGTTACTTATGACTATAGTTTACACTCGTGACATTTTTTTAGCTCTCGTAGTTTTCTCACAGCGGCATGCCAAAGTCAGAATACCCAAGTTACGTGGACATAGGAATAACAAAAACCAAGTATCTTAATCAAATGGAATAATTTAATTTGTAATTTTTAAAAATGACCACATATGAAGTAAAATGTCATAATTTTCAGACTTTTTAAAAGTACAAAGGCATTTCATTTTCTGGTTTTACATCTTTTAGCATATTGCCCGTAACATATAATTTCAGTGTAAATTATTTTATTCGCGTAAGTAATTTGGTTTCTGTTATTCGTGTGTTCCCGTAACTTGCAAATTTAGGCTTTGCCATGTCACTATGGGAAGATTATGAGAGCTAAAACAATTTTTAAAAGTGGAAAATGTGGTCACAAGCAACGTCTATATAACGAACAGTATGCCGTACAAATATAAAATTATGCTTTTTTGCCACGTGATCAACCTTAAGAGGAGTCTTCGACTGGCGCATAGACGGCGTTGCAGCGTGTCACGCGTAATCTTTACTAAGCGAAACCGCTTAATTTATTCATATTATGTTTATCTACGAAAAAAAACCCACACTTTAAACTATGCTTCTATGTTCTCAAAATTTCAGCACGCTTGTTAGTAACATGATTTTAGAGCCTTTCAAAATGGCTAAAAACGTTTTTTCAAACTGCTGTAACTGCGAAAAGATTACATGAATTCGTAAAGTGCAAAGCGAGAAGCATGCGTTAGTCTTTATTTCATACTACTCAAAAATAAAATATTGTAGTCACCGCTTAAAGTCCCGTAGAAAAAAGACTACAAGGAAAACCTTGCATGTCATTTTAGCGCGCTGCGAATAGAGGCGATATTCTTCTCGTCAAGCGTGGGACACTGGCTCTTATCTCTACGCTGTTCCCTCGAGTCAAAGGTTGAAGATCTACACCAGCGACTGCAGCTCTCTCAGCACGTGGTTCTACTGACGGGGCAGAAGGTGCCAGCTAAGTCCACGCCATCTGGTGACACTCGGGGGTGGTTATCTCCCTGGCGGTTGTCGCGCGTCCAGAGCGGGTGATAAAAGCCCGCGGCAAGCCCTTTTCTGCACGAGGCGCGCGTCGTCCGCCATCACTCAACCGCGAATTAGCGCGAGTCGCACGAGCCCTGTGGAGGGGGAGGGACATACGGCCGTGTTGACACTGTGGCAACACCGACACATAATCCCGCTGCCGTCGTGGACAGACGCAACGTGCTAGGGTACCGCGGTACGGCCTGAATACTTGGGCCTGCAGGGTCACAGTACTGAGTCGTAGGCCGCTACTTATAGGAATGGTGATTTATCTCGGGGAAAGTTGACTGTCTGCTAGGCTTCAGTGTTATGTATTATATTCCGACGGTTTACCTTCGTGATGTAATCACATAGGCGCGGCAGAAGCGACACGGCCGCCGCGACATTAAGGGGGATTGATCCCTGTCAGATCGGTTTTACGGTTTTTTTTTCAATCAGGGAATATACACATTGTTTAATTTTTTCACGCTGAAGAGGCATAGTTTATTGTTTCATTCATTTTTTTGGAATCCATATGGCATTGTTTCTGTTAATGTTGCGGCCTCTGTATTCGCTCCCGTAAATAAAGCAATATTTCCTTTTCAGCTGTTTCCTGTTGCAAAATAATGAATATATTATGGTTCCAGCAATTACAGAAAATAGATTACGTTTGTATCTATGCCTTGTCGTGACAAAATTTTTGATACATTGGCTGGAACAGAAGTTATCGAGAAGAAACAGATACATTCAAGGTGGTAGGGATCAATAACCCTTAAAATCAAACGACACCCGCAAACAAGCGCCAATGTTTCTGTGACGACAGCTCGACAGAAATGATGGGCCCGATGGGAATCCCGGATAGAAAATATATCGATTTTATGTGAGTCGGAGTTTAATTTTGCTCCTAAATGTTGGTGAAACTAGTGAATTGGTAGTAAATTAATTAACTTGTTTATTTTCAGAGAGATTTTCTGTGGTTATCATAAACAAACCTGAAATTGGGTCTTTATTTCGCAATTTCGGAATGCATGTGAATATTTAAAAAATATTACAAATAAATTGAAAATAACTGATATACTGTAAACATCTGTGGCTGTCGTACTGTATGTTAGTAAATAGTAACTATATATTTACATTTACACTATATGTTAATATATAGTGTAAATGTACTAGTTACATTTATATAACGTATTTATTTCGTGGTAGACATAGTAGTGTTCGCAATAACAAGAACTATTAGTGTCGCATAGCTTTTGTCGTGTCACTCTGTAGCGCCTATGTGATTCCACCATGAAGTTGAAGATATTTTCGTCAGCAACTAACATCGAGGTCTTTAGCGCTGGTGAGGGGTGACATGATGTGAGTATGGAGCAGCGCTGGAATAAAGAGGCGGGGGAAATGTGAGAGCTCCGAGAAAACCCGTCGACCAGCAGCATCTTCCGGCACGATTCCCGCATGGGAAAATCCGGGGACCACCCCCGGCGGGAAACGAACCTGGATCGCCTTGGTGGGTGGCGAATACTCTAGCCACTGCGGCAAACGTTGGCCCCTTTTCCTTCGTTGGTGGGTCCCTATTTGACTGGGTCGATGTTTATTCTGATGCGCTACGACTGGGTGTCTCTGTTGCGTCTGTAAACAACTAAACTGTAGCACATAACCTTCGTCTAAAGGAGCAGGACGCGACGTTGTTTTGGAGAATAAGCTGTTATGAAAGATTATCGATATTTTTCGCCATCTCTATTTATAAGCAGTGAATTACTATGTCAAGATCGGTGAGCGTGTAATTTAACGCTAAAACATCAATTGAAGACTACAATTTTTATCAGCAATACAGAAAAAAACTTCACAATAGGGTTTGCCAATTTATGCAACAAACATTTTGCCAGAGTAATGCCATTCGTGTATCGGAATCTCTTGTGCCGTATGAAGTTACGGTATCGGGGATTGTGACCCTGTAGGCTACGTCCATCGATGAATGTTTTGATAGAAATGTTGGAAAAACTATAGTATAGGATCGCTCTTTTCTTATATTGGCACACTATCTTCGAAAAACCTGCAATATTCAAGTGTTTCAGTAGACATTTGATATGTTCCATGCCATCTTAACAGCGGGGTTTCCAGGAGATATGAGGTGAGAATGGCAGAGCACTGGAATTAAAGAGTAGGGGAAGCGGGACATCCTCGAGAAAACTGGAAGACAGACATCTTCGTGCCGCACATGTAATAATCCAGGTCGGCTCAGCCGGTAATGTGGTGGCCACAAAATGTTTTGTCAATATGGACCTCAACAATATTTTTTGTGGTAGTAAAGAATTTTTTGTTGTTGTTACTGCAAAACTTTATTGGGGGACAGCAAAATTTTTTGTTCTCGCTACAAAAATATTTGGCAAGGTCCATAATGACAAAATATTATTTTGTGATGACCAATAATTTTTTTTCAGTGCACGGATTGCCTTGGTGCGCCTTATATAGTCCGCTATAGGCCTACCAACCGCTACCCTCACAGCCATGAAATAACTACAAACGACAGAGAGATAATACGAACCAGTAAAAGGCAGGGTAAGCGGTGGTTAGCAGATGAAAGTTGCAATTTAGTGTGTTAATATGTAAACATTATACATAACCAAAATCTCTCACTCACTATTACTGACCCCTAATAACTTGGCGAACTGCAGCCAAACAACAAGGGGGTCAAGCAAAATACATTTTAGATAGGCGAGTGTCCAAACCTGTTCTTCTACGACCGTGACTTAAACACACCCTGATCAGTTTTAGAATAATCTTGTAATGGTCGAAGCTATGCACTCCTCTCTCCCCTCGGCAGGCTGGACAGACGACCACCTTAAAGGACACCGCTTATCACGTGATGATCGACAACAATTGTCAAGCAACTACCCTACTCCAGCGGGTGAGTTTTAGCTCTCGTAGTTTTCTCACATCGGCATGCCAAAGTCAGAATTCGCAAGTTACGTGGACATAGGAATAACAAAAACCAAGTGTCTTAATCAAATGGAATAATTGACACTGAAATTATTTATTAAGTTTAAAACTACTTAGGTACAATATACAAAATGTATAATTATATAGGTTCTATATATTAAGTTTATAACTACTTAGCTACTATGTATTAAGTTTATAACTAGGTACTTAGGTAAGGGTGCGGCCTGCCTCGGAACCCTGGTGCGAACCAACCAGTCGAACATATATATATATATATATAGGCCCTATATATATATATATATATATATATATATATATATATATATATATATATATCACCACTGAGTTCTTGTAGTATATCTCGGTGAGGTACATATTGGTATAGTAACTTTTAAGGCGTTATAAAAAAAACACTGGAAATCATCACCTATACAATGTTTCCAACTTATCGCATTCATGCAGCAATGTTCTCCTGTGGATGCAGAAAGTGGTTTCTGTACCGAATGCGATGCCATTAAAACTGGCAGAGCACCTCCTAATATAATTTAACACGCAAATCCCTGAATTTGATCTATCCAGGGCTGCCAGGTAAGCAGCGCCACACATCAATTTCAGTGACTTGCGCCTGGAGGGTAGGGAAAGGCGTGATGCTCGTGCCGTTTCGTCCTTGCCACTAATATATAATTAAAACGCCTACACAGACTACGGCTACCAATGAGCGACTGGTAGTAGGCCTCCGATGCAGCGTTGCCACATTAAAGACTCCGACCTTCTACTAACGACGCCCATGCGTAGTTCCAAAACAAATCACGTCAAGAATAAATATCGTTTCGCAGCCCCACAATATAGCGAAAAACAGATTTTCGAACAAATTACATCTGAAACACCACTCATGGAATTCGCGTGAAACTACTCCAGAAACATGCAATGGAATTAGCTAAAAACATTTTACCAATAAAAAGATGGGGTCACCACTGAACGTGTCAGTCAGGCGAGTGATCTACGATACCACTGCACGCAATTTCAGTGTCTTGCGGTAGATTTGATACCACGCCATATGAGCCTGTCAATATCACCCTTGGCGTCGTGCCTCACTCACATAAACACACGGCCACCAGGCGGGCGCCTTAAGAGCGTTCAAGTGGCAAAAATTCATAATTATATATTTGCACGACATAGTGTTCGTTTTACAGACGTTACTTATGACTATAGTTTACACTCGTGAAAAAACAGGCTAGTAAAAACTATTTCCAACATTTCTATGTAATTTTGTTATATCAGCTCCCTTTCTGGATTCAAAAAATGAAACTTCTAAAATATCATAAATAGGTACCTATGGCGTTAACGAATATGTTTCTCGATAATCACAGACCCATCTTATATTTTTCAGGCGCTATAACCAAATAGTTTGATGTGCAGAAAAGCCATCATTCCTGGTCGCTTCTCAAATTCAAAATTTTTAAGTTAGCAATTTTTAAGTTATTACTTTATTATTTTTATGTTAAAATAATTTATTTAGAGGTTACCATAAAAATAGCAGTAAAACGTGTAATTTATTTAATACCTTAAAATGCACGTAAATTTATTTTATGCGCCTAGATAAAGATATGAGTTACAAAATATTTCATTGTTGTCAACACACAAATCAAAAAATTTTGTGCCTAGATTTACGTACCTAAAAAGACAGCATTTTTGTTATTTTCGGCTGCTAGGAAATATGCTCTAAGAGTCTGCGTCACCTCTTTGGTTAATATAAATCATTTTCGTTTAATAACTGAAGGACATAGCGAATACCTGGTAATGTTTCCTTATAGAAACATTAAATTTTCTTATTAGGTGTGTATTGTCGGATGAAATCGGTACTGGAAGTTATTTAGTGTTTATTATTTGGTAAGAGAGAATTCGTACCTTAAAATTTAAATAAGCTTAACTATTTCATAGTTACACTTAAATTTTTCGAATTCAATGTATGTAATGGAAGGTAAAGATATTAGCTACGTTCCTATTAAAATACTTTCAATTAAATCTTGCCAAATTTTTAATTAGGAAGAAATTAAGAAAATGAAAGTGACACGGGCTCTGTATCGTGGTGAACGTACACTGGGTATGCACACGTGTAACGTTATTTAAATTATGTTCCTAAGCAGATATCACTTATGTACGATGAGCAGTTTTCAAATAATATTGTAACCGTTGAAGCTCTGCACGCCGCTCGGTGGACTGGACAGACGGTCACCTTAAGGCGGCCGCTTCTCCGCGCTTCAAATACTTTGCAGTGTGTTCGTAAACAGTTTTTTTCTACGAAAATATTCCATGTGTACCCATTGTTCCAACGTACGAAAAGAAAACAAACTTCTGACAAGGTCGGAACCTCGTTGTTAAGACTCCACGCTGATTAATAACACTGTTTCTAAGCCCTCCAACATGGCTAAAAACGGCCTTTCCAGACTTCCGTACTTCAAAATGTACTAACCGGATATATGTGAAACTCAGATTGCGACCTGCACTGAACTTTGTTTCAGACTTTCCACCAATAAGATTATACGGTCACCGCTTATTGTCCCATAGTAAAAACCGTTCGGCGGGAAGCTTGCACGCTAGTTCAGCGCTTGGTTCGTTGAGGCGACGCGGCATTTGATTCGCACTTTTAGGTCGACCTTACTGCTCCGTCTCTTTTGAGCCTCTCACGCGCGGCAGGCGGTGCCCTTAAGAGTTAGTAATAGTCACCATCTTGAAATTCTGTATTTTGTGTCATAACTTTTCTTCTGGCTAAGTTCATGGAACTTTAACCTAACAGAATCGAATACGTATTGATAAAATGTTAGACGCTATAAATATTTGTTTCCTGATACTGTTGTTTCAGATCGAATTGCAATTTAAAAAATAGGGGCTAGTAAGAATTTTCTGACTGCGATTCGATCTGTTACAACAGTATTGACAAACAAAGATTTATGGCATTTAAAATTCCTTTCCTAGGTATTCTATCCTGTCATTAGGTTAAAGTAGCATAAATTTACCCAAAAGAATAGTTATGTCACAAAATACAAAAATTCAAGATGGTGACTATATCTCACTCTTAACGACCAATTCTTCGCCAGTTAGGCGGGAGAGGATTTGGCAGGCCGCATTCAAATTCAATCAGGCTGCCCGCAGGATCTGGCCGGAGCTCCGGACCTGCTGCGGGCAAGATCCAGAGGATATGCTGCACGCCGGGTTGCCGCCCTGCGAGGGGCAGCGCCGTCCTCAGGGTTAGAGGAGACACGAGCAAGCCTCCCAAGATGTATTGCCTTTCCAGTCCTAATGTCACTTTCATACTTAGATTTTCTCTCCAACTTAAGGCTACAGTTTCCTATATGTGCTGTTTTTGCAAATTTAATTTTTTAAAATTCGGAAACGGTGTAGATATTGCAAAACCGTTACATGGAAATGTTGGTAATTGTTTGTACTATGTAGCATAATTTTTTTAAACGTACGTTTACGTAATTGTGGCTAATTGTCGACTTAATAACATTTTAATAAAGCCAAAACTATAGAAACTTATACTTAAAAAAAAAAGGCTACATAGTAAAAACTATTTCCAACATTTCTATGTAACGGTTATGTGATATCTGCTATCTTTCTGGATTTAAAAAATAAAACTTACTGAAATATCATACATAGGTACCTATGGCCTTAACGAATCCCAGACAGAAGAAAAAACTTGCTACAAGCTTGTAGCAAGCTTGCCAATGCAAGCCAGTAACCTTGCAGCAAGCATGAAATGCAAGCCAATAAACTTGTAAAAAGCCTGTTGCAAGTTGCCTAGTTTACACATTTTTAACTTGCTGCAAGCTTGATTTTTAAGCTTGCTGCAAGATTAATTTGCAAGACTGCTGCAAGCTTAATTTGCCAGACTGAAGAATAAATCAAAATTTTATTTTCTGCAATATTTTCACTATAATTCAAATTTACATTTTAAATATTGCTTGTTCATCAACTTGTGATGTTAAATAGTAAACATTAAATTTCGGCTCCTGTGCCAAGATTGGAACCACTGACCTCTTGCTTTCAAAGCAGGTATGCTAACCACTTTTTTTATATATATTAAAATGTTTGGTGCAGCGGCGATGCGGAATCTTCCGCATCAACACTGCACCAAACATTCCCCCCTTTAGGTTTGACATATTTCGAGTGACCCCAGTAATTTTCGTGAGACAATTTGAATGGTGACAAGGTTTGAGACCCAATGGACAAACACAAATTAACACCCAGCCTGACCTGGAAATCGAACCCAGAACCCCTCGTACCAAAGTCGGCCGCTCAACCAACTGAGCCACGGGGGGTCGGCTTCCCCTGGACTATGGCGAGTACTTGAAAGTGGTGTAGTAGTGAGTCGGTTGTAAGATAACGAACTTTGTTATGGAAATGCTGATGTTTGTGAATTTACTAACAACGGTAAGGATATAAGATTACTTGTAGTTGTACACACTATCGCAATAGTTGTTTTAGGTAGCATATGAAACAATGTTACTTTTTAAGGTGCTTGCTCATTTACAAAGTTCAGTTTAAATCTCAAGTTCGATAAATTTTTGATGGCACAGAAAATATTTCATGAATTAAGATTGCTAAGGAAAATTTCAATGCACTATCAGCTTAGTATAGAGGACAGGATGCTTGCAGCTTATCACATGACCAGTCTTGCTATGTAAGTGTAATTAAAGTCAAATATACCTTTGTCGCAAGCTTGGTTCAGGTTTGTAGCAAGAGTTCTGAGCAAGCTTGCTATGGCAAGTTAAATTAAAGTGAAATATAAACTTGCTGCAAGCTTGATTCAGGCTTGCAGCAAGTCTCGTGAGTAAGCTTGCTATGGCAAGCCAAAATCAAGTGAAATGTAAGCTGGCAAGCAGGCTTGCAGCAAGTCTGCTGCAAGTTGCCTAGTTGACACTTTTTTATAGTTTTGCAAGCTTACATACTAAACATCATTTAAGGTTAACTTGTAAGCAATCAAACTTAACACAAGCTTGCAAGAAATTTAACTGCAAGCATTTTTTCTTAAATACACTTGCAGAAAGCTTGTCCAGATAAATAATACCTACGCCAGCATAAAAGCTTAAGTCAAATGCAAGGCTTGCAGTAAGCCTACCGAAGCAAGTTTATAACTGCAAGTCAAATGCAAGGCTTTCAGTAAGCTAACATGTTCTGTGGGAATATGTTGCTCGAAAAGCAAAAAGACCTATCTATATTTTTCAGACGTTGTAACCATATAGTTCGATGAGCAGAATAGCTTCCCAGAGTCGCTTCTCAAGTTGTAAATTTTAGAGTTTACAATTTTTCAAGTTATTACTTTATTATTTTTATGTTAAAATTATTTGTATAGAGGATAGAGCGTGGTTACGATAAAAAACAGTAAAACGTGTAATTAATTTAATAACTTAAAATACACGTAAATTTATTTTATGCGCCTAGATAAAAGTATTAGTTACAAAATATTTCATTGTAGTCAACACACAAATACAACATAAAATATTTGTGGTTTTATTCAATAGAATCAGCTATTTATACACATACAAAAATATACAACCACATAAATTAACGTCTATCTCTAGTTAAGAATTGATTTGGCCGTTGGGGTTATTATAGGCCTACAGAATATAGTTTTTTTTGTTACAACCCTATAATGAATTTTTCGAAAATATCATCATACAGGTTCGAAATTCCCCAAAGTATGTACGAAGTTATACATTTTATCTGTCAAATATTAGGTTTATACGTTATTTTTGTCAAGCAGCAAAATTGGCATTTTAGAACTAGTCTATTCTCTAAGTATCTATAAAAACTATAATGCCACGTAAATTGTGACTGTAAAGATTAGATTAAGATATATTTAATTATGCAATTTGTGTGTTTTTTTTTAAAAGGTTGTTTTGCAAGAATTAATTTTAAGTTTATACTTACTGTAATAATTATAACTTCCGTGTGAAATATAGTGAGACCAAGTTTTGTTTTTAAGTAGTTATTCACTTTGTTAATACTTAATTTTACGCACAGAGAGTACGCGAGAAAGCACACAAACTTAAAATTGCTGCACAGACGTCTTTTTTTTTATAAATTGTGGCATTGGTAGGTCACTTAAGTTTAGTGTTACACGTCATATAAAGGTTAAAATACAT
The DNA here is from genome assembly GCA_003012365.1 of Medauroidea extradentata. Taxonomy (NCBI): domain Eukaryota; kingdom Metazoa; phylum Arthropoda; class Insecta; order Phasmatodea; family Phasmatidae; genus Medauroidea; species Medauroidea extradentata. The sequence continues at coordinate 21,922 of PNEQ01062439.1, read as the reverse complement.
AACGTCTCTTATTTAAATATCTGTGGTATTTCCTAAATGTAACTACTATAATGTTTTTCTACATATCTACATTTAACGGTAATCATATCTTATAACATACAGTATATAACACACACACACACACTCGCGGACTTGACTTTTTATTGTTTACAGTGCTAGAACTAACATTAGTGCATAAAATATTTTCTGTCAGCTCTCAAGTTTAGTAGTACGTTTGAAAAATTTTGTTAAACCCTTACAGGTTAAGTAATTGGTGGTTTACAAAATCTTAATTGTGTTTATTAAAACACCTTACATAAAGTAAAGAAAGCATTTGTTAACGTGGAATACACCAAGCTTAAAAATTTTAAACGTAAGTTAATTAACTGAAGTACCTTACTTCAAACACAAATGTTTTTACTTGTATTATAATAAAATTAAAATTAGGCTAGTATTATTTTAAAAGAAAAGTTTATAAAATCACTTACGTGTTTGTATTTATCATTACTTAAAGAGAAAAGTTTAAAGTTAAAAAAAAGTTTATAAAATCACTTATGTGTTTATATTTATCATTAATTTGTCCACCGTTGTACCATTTGTAGTAAAGTTAGTGTTTATTATTTTTTTTAATATAAGAATAGGTTTGTTAGAATTAGGTTGAAAAACGTCTTGACGAGGCCGTACATAATTTGGTAGGTATTAATATTGGAAATATACTTTACTTAAATGTTTTATAGGCCTATGTGATATTTGCTGCAAATATACTTTGACTATTATCAAATATTTTATTTTAAAAACAAATTCCTACTGCAAATTAAGTTCTTAAGTATTAAGTACCTACTAGTTTTTTTTAGCCTTCGAGAACATTAAACATTTTAAAGATTTTTTCTAAATAACTAGGTGGACAATTTTTAGAAAACACTAAAAACAATAAAAATAAAATCCAAACGAGAAATGCATTAGTTTCGGTTTGCTGAGCGGACTGTAAACCATATATTAGAATCAGACGCAAAACTCTCCGGCGAGTACAGGCTTCAATTGTCCCAATCTGTCAATGTTTTTGGCTTACCCGGTTCTAGGTTGACGTGTTGTAACTCTCTCACATCGCGTTTCACCGCTACATCACCCACTGCGGCACGGGGTTTATGGAACTTGCCTGAAACCTCACTAATATAATGACTGGACCTGTAGCTACCAGTATTCCTGTCACGTTGAGGTTGCGTTTTATGTTTTAAATGGCAGCTGCTCTATATTTCAGCTTCATGTTCTGGGTACTTTACGGGAACATGAAGTGTACGGCAATTCCGACTTATTGGTTATAGGTTGTCAAACGATTTACGGCCGAATAGGGCACAGTATTTAAAACTGTATTTATGTTATATGTAAGGTAACCAGGATTTATTGCAAATTATATTAGTACTATTTTATCCTACGTATTACAGGTAGTTCTGTCTGAATTAGGCAGTGAGATACGGAACCAAGCAAAATGCCAATACTGTTTTTAAATCGCACCAGTTCAAACGCTTAAGTAATTTCTAACCGAGTTTAGATACAGTTTTCGTCGTAATACAGGATATCCAAAAAGTCTTTCCGTGAATACAAACTTTAATTGTGTAGATTAGATGTGAAACAGATGCGTGAAACTGGAGAACATTTTTTGGAAAAGTTATATATATATATATAAACTTGCTTGTAGTGCAGAAGTTGCAGTGACCAGGAAACAAAACGTGTCCACAAATCAGGAAAACGTTCAGTTTGCACTAATATCAGTGTAGGTTAACATTAAAACAACGCATGGTAAGAAGCAGCACGATATGAAGAGCAGTAATTCGCGGTATGGTAAGTTCAAGAACACAGGATCTAGTGCCGATATATCCGAGAACAGGCTGGCTATCAACCTCAGCTGAGAGTGTGGAAAGAGTTGGAGAATATTTTGTGTCGAATTCCCAAGAAATCAGCCTGTAATGCCTCACAAGAATCTTACATGCCAAGAATTTCTCTTCGTGAGATCTTAAACAAATTTTTATTGTTTGGTGAATACGAAGTGCAAATTCTTTAGTAAAAAACGGTCACAAGTCTAATTACTACTACCCATTGAGACTTGTTCCTTTCTTGCAGCAATAAATAGGCGTTTAATAGGGCACACGTACCACCTTCAGTGAACAAAATAGCACACGTTCAGAATATTTTCAAAAGACTTGTGGCCTTCTTACCTCCCACCAAGAACTGCTCAGACTTTGCTGTCCAACGCCGCTATGCGATGGTACAACTTCGCTGTCGAAATGGTATCTTATACTGATGGCGACAATGACGATCTGAAACACTCTGCTTTTACTGAAGAAGCGTCTTTTTTTGTCAGTTGTGTAGTGCGCTGACAATAACATGCATATTTGGGGTTCAGAACTCTCTCACTGTAAAAAAAAATCGTACTTTTACAAACAAAATCATTGAAAGCCCAGTTTCCAAAGAAATTCCTGGTGAAACTATAGTTTTAAATACTCGTTTTATTTTAATAACGACACCTAACTTATGTAATGAATAAATATTAAATAAATAAATATTACATGAAATTGCTTTAAAAATTAAATACAGTTTAATGGAGACGCTTGGATTCGATCCTACCTGATTCTAATTTATTTTTATATACTGAATGTACAGTAAGTTCAACGATAATCTTATTTTTATTTTAGAGTATACACTCGTTATGGAAATTTACTTTATTCCAGAAAAACCGGTACCCGTGATTTTGTAGAGCTACATAATTTTTCGCGAAACTCTGATTTGGGTAGACTACAAATTATTCCATATTTTTTACAAACAAAGTCATTGTAACTTTATAAACAAATAATTTTATAAGGGAAATTTTTGTACATTCACAAAAGTTTGAAACTGCAAAGAAATGCTTTGTCATATTTACAATGAAGATTTTCAGGGCTGGAACTTTACCTTTGTAACTGTACAAAAAACGGATGATTTTACAAAGATAATCTTTGTACTTTTACAAGGATTTGAAAGACTACAAAAAAAATCTTTGAAAATTTCACAAATTTTTAAGAGCGTGATGAAGCGTCAGTGTTTATCAATGGCAGCCCAAAGGTTAATGTTTGGTGCACGTTTTTTTTTTTTTTTTTTTTTTTGTGGCAGAATCATCTTGTCATTATTTTTCGTTGATAGTACCACCAATTCTCCTGTGCATATGAGCATGTTACATTTTTTTTCCTGTTCCTCAGTTGTTTCGTAGCTTAGTAATATCTTAGACGCAGATCGGTCGCGATGGTTCGACAGCTTGTCCTCCGCGCGCTCTTGATGCGAACACAATTTTTTTTAAATGTGGTTATGTTTGTCCAGGACAGTATCTATAGAGATCCTCCATCGGATACTACAACTATGCAATTAAGTATACACACGGTCATTGCATCGATTCCTCCCGTGGTGGAGTTAATGTACGCACAGAAATTGCATATAGACTATATGTGCAATTTGCTATCGAGTGTGCTCACGTGGAGACTTATTGATTTATGTTTTGGTTACGACCAAAACTAGGCTAGTTTTTCAACATATTGGTACCATTTTCACATATCTATCATGCATTTAGCCGATAAAAATAAAATTTGTGTTCAGTAAAAATGTTAGGGAAAGATGTATTGCCCTTTGATGTTGATAATTTGAAAAGCCGCGTTTCGTGTGAAACAATCGTGATTTTCTTTGTTTAAAACGGGAAGATGTAAATTTTTTGACGGATAGGAAAATGCGTACTAAAAAAAACAACAGATTTTGAACAAGAATAAGGTTGCTAAAAAGGCTTACGCAACACTAACAATGTACAGCAACGATTTCTTTACAAAGTTCAGTACATTGCCGGGAGTTTTTCTTTAGTGATGTAATGTTGCTAAATTATGCCAAAGGAACAGAATAATCGAGGTATTTTGAAAATTAAAAAAAAATTGTTCTCGCTACAAAAATATTTTAGCTACAACTATATAAAATTTCACAGTGAATGCTTAGGGACGTAGAATTTGCGAGAAAAGATGTTTCCACTAACTTGTTACAATGTCTTGCGGGTATATATTATATATGCAGTTCTGCTTCATAGTTGGTGGTTGGATGTTTTAGTTCTCTCGCGTCTTGGGGTTCTACCTGCCAATCACAGACGTGTGGTGTGATTGGAACAGTCTGCACAAAGACACGCTGCCAATAACCATGAAGTATAGCTGCAGATGTGCACGTAAGGTAATGAAACAAGGTTATGCAGAAATCTTTTAGTGAAAATTCATGTTCTCAATGAACGCTACATCCGTCATAATATTCGAAACCCATTCAAGCTCCGCATACCAATGCGTAACTTTCACTCTGAAAATTTGAATATAAATGATACCTTTAAAGTTATGTCTTGATTTTATATTCTTCACTAGGATTTCAGATGCTATAATTTAAGTAGGTCTGTCCAAGTATCAGGGAACATGGCCAACAATGGACGATACCTCGTTGTTGAATTCTTAGTAGCAAATGCCTTGGTGTATTTAAACTTAATGTTTTAAAGTATCACCCGACACGAATGCTTACGTGAGCTGCGACATCTATAGCAGGTAATTTTCAGGCCTGCATTTGTTACGTTGCCACGTAACGTTATGGTCCTGGATTTGCATATGCATGAGGGTAGAATTTGTCCGGTATTTTAATAAGACTTGAAGTCTCGGATCCATAACTGGTATAAATATTTTGTTCAGAGTAAGACAAAGACGTTTTTTTTTTAACTATGAAAAAGTGGAAAAACGTATGGTAAAGCAAAGAAAAGTGAACACGAATAAGTGTAAAGATTAATTGAGAGCAAGTAAACCATTAATTAAAAAAACAAGCATTTGATGGTTTCCTGCATGCCGGTATAAAATGGTTTATCAAACAAGGAAATAGACACACAAGACAAACATCAGATCATGCAGGAATGACATACCTCTTGTAATTTCTACAACTATATCGGGATTTTCACGGTACATGAAAGCATTAACTCACATCGACAACCCTTTTATTCAACAATGTTTTAATATCGTGTTTACATTAAAATTTCATATATGTTTGCTCGGATATTTTCTAGTTTGCAATTTTCGATAAATACCACCGCCAGGAATTCTTAGTTTCTAAATCACTCATGACAAAAGAGAAAATATAGAATGAGAAAAAACACACTTCTAAAGAATACCACGTCTGATTTGACGAATAAAAATAACGACACGGAACACAAAACTGAGAATCTCGGGCAGCGACCATCTTCTTGTCTGGAAGTGTACATTTTTATTTTGGTAGTGCAATGTAGTTGTTAACGAATTATTTTTTTGCTTCGAAAACTGTACTTGTACCACTGCAGTGATTATTTCAACCTCAGAAGCAATGCAATGCATGAATTGGGTTCATTACTATAGGCTGGAGGTGTTTACCAAAACAAAGTAATGATCTCAGCGACGAAGTACGGTTGAATACATCAATATCTACGCAACACACTGACTGTTGCCAATACAAGGGTAAGTTACGCAGTGACGATGCGTTGGCAATCAGAAGTCAATCAAAAGTTAAACTTTAAAACAACGACTTTCAAGAATTCTTCGCAAAAAGAAAGAACTGAAACACGCTGAGGTTGGAAACGAGGTTGGAATTCGGTTTGCTGTAGAGATGTTTGAAATCATTACCAGAGGTTACCGTTAATTTCGGAGCTGTAGGCGGGCTCAACGGTTTTAGCGCGCCGAGCACTCTCAACAGAATTGTTTCGCCATCCATTTTACAGTTCATTATGTTTTGAAAGCGGGGCTGAATTTTTCCCTCCGGGCGAGCTGGCAGGGTCTCTCCGGCTCGGCGCAGCCACCAGTCATTGCGCTCTTAACTGTGACAGCCCTGGGATTCGCCGCGTAAGTCAACTTAAGTCCCGCCAGCTTTGCCTCCCCTAGTCATTTGATCCGCTTAAGAAAATTTGTGCTTTGGAGTTGGCTGGAGAAGTTGCTTGGGAGGGGGTGATGCAGGAGAGAATGCCATCCTCTCAGAGGACGTAAAGGAAGTAGACGAGGGAATCTTCTACTCTTCACTGCTACTGCCTACCCTCCCCATCCCCCTGCTGGCCACAAAGTCCTCTCTCCTTTTTTAGGAAAGTTTGCGATGGCATGCTTTGGTTAGCCAGAACACTTGCGACAAACTACAGACTAGAACTCTGAAATTCATATGTTGTCCGAAAGGAAGAAAAATGCTACTCGGGCATCAACATACTTGTCTCTGAAATCTCACATAAAAACTTTTCATATATGGCATAAAATAATCTTTTTGCGTACGCCACTTACTGCAAAAATATTTTTTCCAAAGCCAGTTAAATTTAATATTTATATTAAGGTTACTACAACTCATTTGTATCAACTTTCAATGAAACTCACAATGTATGTTTTATTTCTCTACCGTGCGCTTTCCGCATTAAGAATGGCTCATTTTACTGGTGCAAGAGTAATTTATATAAGCCCACACATCAGAAATAGTCTAGTTGGTACGGAAAAGACCTAATGAACTGTTAAGGGCGCGGCCTATAGCAACTTTCGTCGTCATAATTATATTTTTATATTTGTACCAGCTATTTAGATACTTGTGGCTAAATTTTGTTCTTATGAAATATTTGATCTGTAATAGATTTTGTGTAATGGCCTGTAAATACCAAAATATGCGTGTTACGGTTTAATGTACGATATTAAAACCGACAGACATACTAAACTGAAAAAAAAAAAAAAAATCACTGTGAATAACAATGTTGTAGGCTACAAGGTTACACATACACACACACACACACATATATATATATATATATAATTGTTGTGTTTAAATAAAAATGCTGACATTTGAAATGAAAATTTGAAAAATCTGTCAACAAAGCATTCATTATTTTGTATTTATACTGAATGCTCTTAGACATAACTTACGATAACTTTTTAATAGCATAACATTTTTTATTATATAGAATTCGAGTATAAAAATTGTACTCTTTGCGGATCTCATAAAACTTACTTATGATGAGACAGTTTACAGGCAAAAACGTTCCATGATATACCCACTGATTCACGTATTATCAGTTAATGATTTTTTTTTTTTGCGTTTAAAAAAGTGGGTGAAAATTTTACGACTTTGCATATTTTTTTTTTTTTTTAACTTTAAATATATTTCGTAGCATGATTCTTGAGGTGTCGTTAAGTACGTTGTGACATACTTACCAAACTTTATTGATATAAAATATGTTTTATATTATGTTAAATCCATTAGAGATAATGCCTACATCCTGAAGTGTGTTCTGCGAAGCTATAAAATATTGAATATTGTGTGGCAATAAGACTGCATGTTGTGTGGAATCTAATTATGTCCGGAACGAACAAGGCGTACTTGCAAGAATATGTTACTTAAAACCCACTAATCCTTCTACACCCGCCAATATTTCGTGTTAGTAATAGTAAGTGATAATGAGTAAAGGTACAGAGCAAGGATATGTTTAAAAAATTCAATTTATATCGTAATTTTTGAGCGCACTTTCTAATAAACACCATTTTCCTCTCAATAAGTTAAAGAGGATTGCTCTTGGAATACCTTCTAGAGGGTAAGTCGTGTGTATGGTTTTGGCTTAATTTTTCGTGAATGACACGCGCGCGGAATTTGTGCACACACGCACGCACAAACACCAACACACACACATACACACAAATATATATATGTATATATATATATATATATATATATATATATATATATATATATATATATATATATATATATATATATATATATATATATATATATATATATATATATATATATATATATATATATATATATATATATATATATATATATATATATATA